>JAADVD010000441.1:0-23745 GCA_023334535.1 Pythium vanterpoolii
CCAACGCCAACGCCAACGGCATCCCAGGAAGACACGCTGAAGGAAGCGTCGGTCAAGACCACGCCGAGCCCCAGTTCCAGCGGCAGCAAAGCCGAGAGTGCCGAGACCTCGGCCATGAAAGGCTCGTCGAGCTCGAGCTCGATGATGATTGGACTGATCGTTGGCGGTATCGCGGTCGTCGTGCTGTCGATTGGTATGTTTGTGTATGTGAGAGTGAGTCGGCGCGACGACGACGACGACGACGACAAGGCTGAGCCACGCCGCGACCATCGCGATCTCCCGGCGACCACGAGCAATGCCCCCGGCTATGCGCAACTCTCGCCCGTACGGCCGCCGCCACAAGGCACGTACGGCCAGCCGCCGCCGTCCGGAAACAACAACCTTAGTGACCTGCTCGGCCCCAAGCCGCTCATGACCAACGATCAGTACAGCCTCGACAGCCTCGACAGTCTCGACAGTGCCCCAGTGTTTGGCGACTCGGTCGATCTTCACGACCCGGCGCTGGATGTGCTCACGCCGACCAGTGATATTAGTATTGTGGACCCCTTGGATTCGTTCAGCAGCGATGCGAGCGACCACATCACGGGGTTCAATTCACTCACCGACAGTGGTAAGCCCAAGATGTACCGCACGACCAACGACGACTACGGAAGCTCGGTCGGGTCGTACGCGTCGATGACCGAGACAGGCGTGCGTCAATTCAGCTACAAGAGCCGCACGTCGGGCGAGAACGACCTGGGCGACGACGACGAGGACGACGACGACTTTGACGACAACCCGATCCTCGAGCTCAGTGACGACATGTCCTCGAGGTCGGATGCGACCTCAAACCCATGGACTGCGGTCTCAAGCTCGGTCGCGCGGCTCGAATCGGGTGCCTACTCGGATCTCGGCGACCTCGACGACTCGGATCCAGAAGAAGAGGACGAGTACCAGTCGGCCGACGAGTCGTCATTTGTGGGCTCCGAGCGGAGTAATTTGTCCAGTATCTCAAGTGGCTACAGCGGAGGCACCGCGGGCGTGACAGAAGAACGCTATGGCAGTGACCTTTTCAGCGACGATGGCAACGATTTCATCGACGCCATTTCCGGCCGTGGCAATGACCAGCCCACCGCCAACGATTCATTCGTCCGCGGTGGCTCAAATATCAGCAGCGGTGACGAGTTCAACGACAGCGACAGCGACGACGGTGGGCGGGGCAGTACCGACAGCACCGACTCGTACGTCTAGCTCGATGACGTGGATCAGCAATTGCTCGAATCGGCTTTTCGACCGTCATCATTGGTCGTAATCCTACGAATTAACTTATATCATTAAAGACCATCATTTCGAGCTCATGTAAAGATCGGGGCAGCAGTCGTGAGCAGATCAGTAAGAGCTCCTCATAATGAACAACAGTACTGAACAACAGGGGAGAGCCAGTGGACTGGGCCTAACACTGTAGTAATGAGTGCCGGCCTGTCGAGTCGTGAAGAGCCCGTGACAAGTTCCACTTGGTGATCAACCGCACACACCTGTGGTATGCCCATCTACCAGCTGCAGCCACGGGCGTGCCCGATTCCGTCGCGCCCAAAGAGCCTGCGGTTGGCTATCCTCTACGTAAAATCGCAGAGGCGACTCGACTCACCCATGTCGCGCGGACCAAAGGCGACCGTCATCTATCACTCACTGTGTGTGTGTAGAAACCGCGACGGACTGCGTGCCCCAGCGTCTCGCTCGCACCCGCCGCATTCTTGCATCTTCGCTTCGAGTCTGCTCGCGTCGTTCTTTCCGAACTCTTAGCATTATAACACTATTAGAATCGCAGACATGGTGGCGAACCGCAAGACCGCGCTCTGTCTATTGGTCGCGGCCGTCGCGCTGCTGAGCGCCGAGAATGCCTCGGTCTCGGTCTCGGCGCAGGTCACCTCGACGACCTGGTCGTCCGACGGCACGACCAACAAAACCACCACGACCGTGCGCGACAACGACGGCAAAATCTTGTCCGAGACCAGCAAAACCGCGCCGATCACGTCCCCTGGGGCAGGTGCGCCAACACCCGTGCCAGTGACGACCTCGAAGCCGCCGACGCCAGGCGCCACAACGCCGACCCCAGGCGCCACGACGCCGGCGCCGACCACCAAACCGCCCGCGACGACGACCAAGCCGCCTGCGGCCGCGACTCCGACCCCCAAGCCCCCGGCGACGACGCCCAAGCCCCCTGGTGGCTCGACGACCGACGGTGGGCCTATGACGATCGCCTCGCGTGCGCCGTCGACCGCCGATGGCGGACCTATGACCATCAGCACGCGTGCGCCATCAACAGCGGACGGTGGACCCATGACCATTAGCACGCGGGCGCCGTCGACCAGCGACGGAGGCCCTATGACCATCAGCACGCAAGCGCCGCAACCGACCCAGCCGACCCAGCCGCCGCAGCCGCAGACCACACCGGTCACGCCGACGCCGCAGCGACCGCAGCCCGCGACGCCGCAGACCACGCCGTCGGCCCCGACGCCCCAGGCACCGCAGTCGCCATCCGCTCCGTCGACCCCGACAACGCCCAAGCCGGCAGCGGGACCGACGCCAGCGACCCCCAAGCCGGCCAGTGGCGACTCGCCCGCGGCGACGCCCAAGCCAGCCGCTAACAACAACGCGCCCAGCCCGACGCCGGGCACCTCGGACGACAAGAAGACCGACAAGCCGGCCACGGAAGACAAGAAGACCCCTGCCACGGACGATAAAAAGACCGACAAGCCGGCTTCGGACGACAAGAAGACTCCTGCCTCGGACGACAAGAAGACTCCTGCCTCGGACGATAAGAAGACCGAGGCACCCAAGGCGTCAACGGCCCCAGGCGAGACCCCCAAGCCCGCGACCGGTGCGACCCCTGGAGCGTCGCCAGCCGTGGTCAACAGTAACGCAGGGACCCCCGCTTCTCCGGCTGCTCCGTCGGACGCCAAGCCGGCCACGGTTGGACCGTCGGGCCCATCGGAAAGCTCGAGCGCCAAGGAGAAGGAAGACGATAAAGACAAAAAGGAGAAAACTCCGAGCGTGGAGAACGACGCCGCGAACCCGCTCAGCGACAGCGGCAACGTCGCCAACGCCCGCGCCGGCACAAGCTCGGGTGGGAGCTCGGCCGGCATTGTCGTGATCGTCGCCGGCGTGATCTGTGCGCTGGTAGGTGTTGCAGGCTTTGCGGTCGTGAACCGCCGCCGTCAACTGCTCGAGCAAGAAGAGCAAGACGACAAGACCGATCGCCACCAGAACAACAGCAACTTGGACTTCGAAGCCGGCATGACCCCGGCCGACAACCGCGCGCTGCCGACGCAGACGTATAACCAGACGCAGACTCATATGCAAGCTCCACCGGTGCGTCCGCACTCGCCGTACCGCCGTGACTCGGAAGAGCCGTTGCCTCTGGGCAAGATGGCCACGCCCACGGCATCCCTGGCGATCAACATCCAGCCCGAACCCCTCCCGTTCCTGGCGCCGCCGCAGCCGGTCCGCACATACCACGCAGCGGAACCGAACGCCAACTTGGCCCAGAGCTCGTCGTCGGCCTTCAGTGCGTCGAGTGCGTCGAATGCGTCGCGCGCGTCGGACGCGTCGTTTGTGAGCAGTGCGTCAGTCGCGCCTCCGTACGCCAACTACAGCGTCGACTCGATGGCGTCTGAAGATACGATTGACGAAGAGCTCACGAGCTTTGTGCCGACCGACTCGTTTGTCGAAGCAGCGGAGGCTCATGACGCCATGAGCAACTCAGTCGTTAGCAGCAACATGGAGTACGAGTTTGCCGACGACTCGTCGTTCCAGCCCGTGCCCGGGCGTCGCGGGACTTTGGACAGCGCGACGCGGGCCACGCGGACCACGAGCGTCGGCAGCGCCAAGTCGCGTCACAACAGCATTGTGAACGTACCGCCACCTCCTCCTCCAACCGCCGCAGCGGCAGTGCCTACCCGGCCGACGGCGTCGTCGATCGCGTCGTCGTATGACATCGTGGGCGACGATGCCCAGGTGAAGGACAGCTACGACTTTGACGTCGACGACCTGAGCGACGACGACGACGACACGGCTAGCAACGCGAGCGCGTCGTTCGCGAATTCGTTCTACGACCCGCGCGACGATTCGTACGCAAGCGCGGCGCCGGGTGGCGGCATGGACATGGACATGGAAGGCGCGAGCATTAGCTCGTACGACGATTCGTTCTACCAAGCACGTGACGATTCGTACGCCGATGGCTCGGCGCGTGGCTCGGATGAAGAGTCGGTCCTCCGTGGCAGCAACGACTCGCTCTTCAGCCGCTGCAGCTCCGAGTTTGGCTCGGCCCAGTAAGAGAAGAGAGAAAGAGAGTAGATGTAGTGCATGGGAGTAGCGTCCAGGGTGCGTCAGTCGAACGTTCGTAATTGGTTGTTTTTTATCGAGTCAAGAGAGAGCGGATTTGAATACAGGATGCTAGTTCCTAGTTGCTGACTACTGCTTGGTTGACGACGGCTTTCCGATGGATTGGAGTGAGAGCGAGGATGGTACAGCGGCGACCATCATGACGCGGCGTGGCGATGGGGCGGCCTCGGCGGCCTGGGCGGCGGCCATCGCCCGAGGAGCCGGCACCGCCAGCGTGAGATTGCTGGAGGCTGAGCGAGCCGGAAGGACGATGGCGTTTGGATGAGACGACGCCATGGGCGAAACGACGGCGTCGCTGCCACTTGTGCTGCCGCTGGCCGAGAGCGGCGAGGCCGCTAATGGATCGTGAGCCGGGCAACACGACAGTAGGAATTGTTTAATGAGACGGCACCGCACGACCGCCTTGGTCTTGGATCGCCCTTCGAGCGTCGTAGCATGCGAGCCGTCGTCAAAGTCAAAGTGCACTTTATAAGCGCGCGTATCGACCTCGCCACTGAGGATCTCACCCGAGGTTTCGACGCGGACATCGATGATTTGCCGCAGTTCTTTCTCGACCTCGCGCGCGCGGCGGAGCGTCGGGAAGAGGCACAGCGGTTTCATCGAACGAATGCTGAGGAGCAAGAGTTCCTTGTCGAGGATAAAGGTCTCGACGCGGCCATTGACAATGACCGCTGCGGCACAGACGTAGATGATCCCTGCCACGAGGTATTTCCACCAATTAATCGTGTCTTCGGCTATGGGGAACAGTCGTTTCTTGGCCTGGGCTTTCTTGTGAATATGGTCGACAAAGATTGACGCTGCGATGATCAGCAAGGCGCCCAAGACCCAGTGGGGCCACGGGTAACTCACGATACGCAGCTCCCGTAGCGTGTCGGGGGACGCCCCTTCTGGGGTCTCGGCAAATACGCTGTCAAAGCCTTCGCCGCGCCGCGCCTTGGCTTCCCACTGGGAGGACGAGGACGTGCGCCGCGCGTGTTTGGCTTTGTTCACGGCGATCGCGCGGCGAAAGCGCTCGAGCTGGAGCACGGTCAAGCGGCGGTTGCGGGCCTGGCGAGCGTCGTCAGCTTGAATCTCGGCGACGCTCCGCATCTCGACGTCGGGGCCGCTAGCGGAATTGGTGCGGTGGGGAAAGGGGTCGTCCTCGGACTCGTCGCGCCGCAAGTACCCGCGGCCTTCCAAGTCTTCAAACTCGCTAGGCGTTGGCTCTTCGTTCACTTTCTCATTGACTTGAACACTGCAATGTGAGAGAGCACTATAGGCCGTGGCGCCATCGCTGACGTCGCCGACGCCAGGCGTGTGGATGGGGCTGGTGCTAGTAGTCGTACTTCCCTTCTTTCCAGCCCCAGCGGCGGGTGGCGTTGGGTACGCGGCCTGCGCCTTCTTGTAGCTGCTCATAGCGGGAAGCCAAGAGGAGAGTGGCGGTGGTGCCGTCACGGCTCAGGATTTAGAACTGGTCGACGAGGCGAACGAGGAAGGAAGGCACACCCGACAAGCCTCAGGCTCGTGTGCCGACACGCTATGCGACAAACGCTTGTGACCAAAGGGCGCCAAAATAGCACACGCATAACTCAGTCAGTTGGTCACCCGAGCGGTTGGTAATATACAGACCACGGAGGCGACTGTGGGTATATTAGAATAAGGTGTGGAGGGCCTGATCGCATGGCGGATGTCAAGTTTAGACTGATGTACTGACGGCGGAGACGCGACGACAAATAACCGACAAGATGGAGATGCGGTTGATGTGAGGAAGGTGGCCGTTGGCGGCCGCGTCGACGGACTCTGGGTCCGTACCAACTCCGAAAGAGAGGAAGAGAGAGAAGACTCGACGAGGTAGAGGTGCTCACATCATCAGCATGAGATGCAGCATCATGGGCACAAGGTCCGATGGGTCCTGCGGCGATCGCTTGCTAGGAATGTTCTCGGGCGTGTCAGCGTCCTCTCGTTCCGCTTGATCTTCACCCTCGTCTTCACTCTCCTCACTATCGTCGCTGACGCCCGTGTCGGACGAGAACTCAAACTCGTCGGCCATGCAATGTGGCGATTTGCATCCGCACCGACCGGCCCAGACGCGGTCACTGTGGTCGATACGCATGCGCAGGCGACGCGGCGGAGGCGCATCGAGCTTGGTAGTCTTTCGATCGCGGTTGCGCTTGCGCGATGGCGACACCGTCGGCGGCAGCGCCACGACGGAGCACAAGGCCGTCAGCTCGGACGGATTAGACTTAGTGGAGGGCGGCATGTCACGTGTTCTCAATGGAGCAGGTTGAAGAGTGCGTGTGTAGGTGTCGAACAGAGCGAGAGAGCCGATTAATGGCGGGTGTCAATACGCCAGCGTTGAAGCCAATTGAGCGACACTCACCCTCCACCAGGCAGATGGACAGACCATCATTCCGTTCTGATCCCGCCGTTCGTGCGCAACTCGCGCCAACGTTGGCGCGCCAGGGTGAAGTGTTAGCAACTTGCAATGGAAACATATCGCAAAAGTGTTCGTTACAGAACATGGATTTGGGTACTGATTTAGTTCAATTCTTTTTCGCGCCTCGGTTTCTGATACAGGTCGCACCAATCTCCTGTGTGGCGCACACCACGCTGGCCTCATCGTCTGTTCGCAGAGTTGGCCACTGTCAGAATGTGACTACGGAGTCAAGCGTACTATCCTTTACTCTTCTCGTGCCCGTACTCGTTTGATCTATGGCCAAATGAGCAAGAGGTGAGTAATCTCACACATTTTACACCAATCGGAATGCACTCGCTTTGAGAATCATGAATCCATTAACACTTTGGCTGCCACGCTGTGCACCGAATTCCCTAGATTCAAAATTACGCACATTCTGACATATCTCTCACATGAGTATGCGCACTTCGTCGTTATCCTGTCCATGAAGCGCCACCTGGTGACCAGTCGCCAGAGAGAAATCCGCAGGATGAGGCGGTCGCGCTCTTTCCTTCCTCACCAGCTGGACGCTCGCCATTAAATCCACAGACAAAAAACTAACGACCACACGAAGATGGTCAGGTGGCGTACCGTGCAGCTGGAGGCTTGGTGTCTTGATGCAACTGAGCCTCAAGAAACGACCGCGAACTGACTCTTCATCTAGGCGACTCATCCCCTCGTCTGCTCTCTCTCTCTTCTCTGTCTGTGGATATGCGATCGAGTCAGTCACGTCAGTCGTTGCACGTGGTGGGATTGATTGTTGGCCAACCCACTCCAAAAAGTTGGCACAGAACCAAACCCATCGTCCAGGCAGCGGACGATATATTACAGACTAGAATCCATACGATGGCGGCGAGTGCAAGTCCGCGTCGGAAGCGTGCGACGATCATGCGGACCGTCGTGACGATTGGTGTGTGCTGTCTCGCCGTGTTGTCGGTAGTCAACGGTCAGGACGCCGGTGGCGGTGGTGGCGCTAGCACTGGTGGTGGCTCGGCCGCAGGTTCGCCCGGTGTCACGCCCATGCCGTTGCCGTCAACGACTACGCCAGCGCCAACGACGAAAGCGCCAACACCAACGACTTCGGCCCCCGCGCCAACAACGTTGGCGCCAACGCCAACGACCGCGGCCCCCGTACCAACGACCAAGGCACCCGAACCCGAGGTGACATTGGAGGCGACGCCAGCGCCAACGGAGGCGACCCCGGCCCCCACGGTAACCCCCAAGCCCGCCAAGACAAAGAAGAATACGACCATGACCGAGGTCGCCGCAGATGTCGACGCCGCGCCGGTCGCAGCTGCGACGCCGGCACCTGAACCCACGACTATGCTCACGAGCGCGCGGTCGGCCGATGCATCGGCCGCCGCCTTGCCACCCGGTGCCACACCCCGCAGCGGCGTGTCGTACGGCGGCAAATCGGATTCCTCGAGCGACTCGTCGCAGGCGAACGAAGCCACGACCAAGAGCGGCAGCGACTCGACCAAGACTGCGATCCACTTTGTGGTCGTGGCCGCCGGCGTTTTGGGGGTCGTTGCTGCGATTGCCATGTCGGTGCATTTCCACCAAAAGCGCCGCGCGCTGGCGTACGAGGACGACGACAAGTACTTGGATCCCGCCCCGAAACGGCCGACGACTATTGACGTTCACGCGCCAACGACCACGACGGCGTCGGCGGCTGGACCGTCGACCACGGCCGCAGGCGGTGCCACGCTTTATGATAACTTCACGACGCCGCAGGCTGCTACGGTCCATAGCTGGCGCCAGAAGAACAACACGACGTTGATCGCCCAGGCGCCAGTGCAGGCGTCGTTGCCACCGCCCGCGCCACTGCAGCAGTCGATGGAGTTTAATGGGGACGAGGACTACCTCGATACGTCCATGCTGGGAGCCGAGCCCACGCCTGTGGTCGCCCAAACGGCGGCGACCACTGCGGCGACGGGCGCTGCCTTTGCGGTTCGCTCCGCCGGGGAGAACGACGTGGACGGCGGTGAAGATCTCGACGGCCGCGCGACGACCAGTGGAAACGGTGGCGCCACGTACACGACGGAGAACTTTCGTGAACCGCGCGATGCCCGTGTGACGGTCAAGCACATTACGCGCTGCCGCGGACAGAGCGAAGCGTCGGTCGCCGAGGACGACGACAACCTCTCGCAGTACGGTAACGGCTTGCTCAGTGCGACGTTCGCGTCGGACGACCACGACGACGTAGGGTACGCCAACACGCAAATGTTTGCGTTCAGCGACTCGGGCAGCGAAGGCGGACGGGCCTCGAGTCGCACGAGCAGCCAGCAGAGCCGTGGCGCCGCCGGTGCGAGCTCGGACGTGTCCGAGTTTCTCAAGTACTACAATGGCCCAGTGGTTGCACCGCCCAAGAAGCAGGTCGATGTCGATGTGGACGTTGATGGGTATGACGACGACGAAGAGATCATTGGCCGCACGACGCGCACGAGTTCGTTGTTGAGCGAAGACGTGCGCGCGAGCGACTTTACGATTGACCACTCGTCGCGTCTCTCGACGAGCTCGAGCATTGCCGATTTTCACGACTCGATGGTCGATCGCCCGAGTGAACTCGATGCCGAAGAGTTTGAAGTGTAAGCTCTCGGATCGAGCGAGAATGTAGATCGTGTTGCTTTTTAGTGGTGTTTGTTTTTTTATCTTGTGGTATCTCCTGCGGTAGTAGATCTATCGTAACTTACCGGTAGTAATACTTTTACGCCAGCGGCGCGAGGATTTCACAGCGGTAGGCGTCGCTCATTGGGTTCATGTCGTAGGTGAGATAGACTTCTCGTGTCGGTCCGCTTTGCGTCTCGCTGTGCTCTTTGAGCCACGCAAACAGCGTCGTGTACGCCTCGGGGAGTCCCGTGCACGCACCCGTGAGGGTCACCGACGCCGCACGATTAAGAACGGGAAGCTCGTGAAGCTCCAGACCGTCAATGCCGTGGTCGGATGGCAGCTCAAACGCATCCGTGACGGGGATACACACTTCCACATCGATGTCGCCTTGCTGCCCGACGACGGCGCCGAGATTGTAGTGGACTGCAAAGCCTGCGCCGGCTTTGGGCGTGTCTTGAGAGGTGACAAAGTCGGTCAGGGTCTTCCACAATCGGCCTTGGTCACGAAATGACGCAATCTGCTCGCGGAGACCGACGACGCGGATCGCAGGGACGGGCTTGATGGTCACGTCGCTTACGGTCATAGTGGGTAGGATAGAGAATGAGAATGAGGAGAGCAAACGGGAAGATTGCTTTCAAGATCAGAGACAAAGACAAAAATACAGGGAAAATGTTGACAAATACAGAAGCAGACTCAACCCTCCCCGCAGTATAGTGACCATCGACAACAACCTGCTCCACTTAGCACCACAGGCCGATGGCCGAGAAGGTACGAAGGTTTGTTTTTAATTTAAGCACCATTTGTTGTCAACCAGCCTGTGACGACCAGTTTCTGTATTTATCGAGTGATATCTGTATTTCTTGACATTTTCTCTGTACTTTTTGGACAGTCTCCCAGACCCAAAGGACAGACAATCACTCCTTAATTGGAACCATCTCATTTAGAGTGATGGTCTTTTGCTCAGACAATGCAACGATTGCGTAGTCCCTTACTCGAGAGGGCGCGCGGATCTCTGACCATCTCGCTGTTGAAGTGTCGTGGTATTAGAACTTGGGCGAGTTCATCGCGCTGACGTGGTAAATCTCACGCACAGGGCCGGCAATGGTCTCGCCCTGAGTCGCGATCCAGCCAAAGAGCTGGCCGTACACTTTGCCAAGAAATTTGAACGATCCATTGTGGAGCACGCTCGCGGCGCACGGCAGTTCCAGTAGGCTGTCGACTTGGAAGTCTTGAGTAACTTTAACGGTAAGCTTCTTGTCAATGGGATGCACACTTCCGTGTCCGCACCGGTCTCCTTGAAGCGGTGGTCGTGGAAGATTGCAAAATTGGCAGCTGATGGATCCGACAAGAGCGTATTGGCGGCGGCAAACTTCATCGTGTAGGCCAAGATCGGAGCTGCGATTGGTAGTTGTCTACGACGTCGCGAAGGAAGATGACGCAAAGACTCGTGACGCGCTCGATGACGATCTTGAGGAACTTGGTGCTTAATAGAGAAGGAGAAGCTGGGTGTATGTTCGGTCGATAACGCTGAAGCAATAATGAAAGACAGGTCTCTGCCCCACAAATCGATTCCATGCTTCTTCATGTGGGGTCCATAATCGTAAGGGGAAGGATATTTCAATCCATCCGATCCATTATGTTCACATGAACGAAGGTGCTTGGGGGCTATTCTCTAACGCTTTGTCTTGCGTGGTGGCGTCGTCTTCAATGGGAAGCCTCAGCTGATTGTCTGGTATGTACTTGCTGTACCCCCTCTTGCTGTTTCTTTATGACATAAATATTAAAGCAGAGGCATCCAATCTCACTATCACTCGACACGCAATCCGTCTCAGCTCCTGCAACAATCGCATTATCATTACTCAACCCAGTGGATCTCCGAACCCAGCTTAGAATGTTCTTATCCTTTTTAGATCTCGATGAACCAAACGGCCATGTCGCTCGCTGATGCCGGACCTGCCTATCTTACTTCAGCGGTACGATGATTTCCGTGACAAACTCTTCGTCGTCAAAGTCGGGCGTGTTCGCGCCAACGTGGTAGATCTCACGAACGTGGCCATTCACGCTCTCACCTTGGGCCGCGATCCAGCCAAAGAGTTGGCGGTAGACGGTGATGAGGTCTTTGTAGGATCCTTTGTGGGTCACGCTCGCAGCACGCGGGATCTCCGGCACATCGTAGATCTTGAACTCTTCCGAGGAGACGATGGCGTTTTCGTCGATAGGGACACAGACTTCAGTGTCGACGTCGTTCTGCTTGAAGCCAACGTCGTGGAAGATCGAGAAGCTTTCACCCGAAGAGGAGCCGACTCCATTGGCCGACACGAACGCCTTCGTGCGCGTCCAGAGCGGACCTTGCGAGTTGTAGTCGGCCACGATCTCACGAAGGGCAACGGCACGGGTGCTGGCGACGCGCTTGATACCGACGTTGATGGACATGGCTTTGGAGGAGATGGTTGGGTGGGAGGCTGGGAGGCTGGTGGTAAATGTTGGAATGAGCGAGAGCGAGTGGCAGGCTGTGAACTAGTGAGATAGATCCTTGCTGGGGATAATGACCATGCACCATGTTGCCATGTGCATCGCTATGGACTAGACGTTGAGGCCATGAGGCATCGTAAGTGTGAGGTCGACTCGTATCCCGAGACACGGCAACAGCGAAGGCTTGGACAGCGTGGAGCAAAAGGGGTACGAGAGTAATCCTTCAGATGGCTACAGAGTTTACTCGTCGCCCGGTTCAGAACCATCACTCACCACAATTCGTAGGAATGTTGGTCTTCCCATTACAGCAATGTCATCTCCCTCCCTGGATGATCCGACCCGACCCGAACGGCAAGGATCGCATGATCATTCCCAGACCTGAAATCTGAGTCGTATCTGATCCTGCAGCTCTAATGGACTCGGGGTAGTGGATGAAGTCGACCGAGCTGCATTCTTAAACCCTCAAGGTGCTGTACACCCCTACCTTTACGAGCCATGCCTTCCTCAACGTCATCGGAGATTGTGGTCGAGATCAAGTCCACGCCGGTGACGCGCGTCGTCGCGTTGCGGGGGATCGTCCCCAACTACAACTCCCAGGCACCACTCTGGTCGCGGTTGTTTGCATTTGTAGCGACCCACAAGCTTCCACGTACGGCAGACGCCTGCTTGACGATCTTTTACGACCGTGGGTACAAGGCGAGCGACGTCGATAACGAAGTCTGTTTGCCCATCGCTTCAGAGGCCGAGGTCCTTGAAGAGACCAACGACATTCGCGTGTATGAGCTGCCCGCGCTGTCGCGTGTTGCCAGTGTTATCCACCGCGGACCGTACAGCGGTCTCCGGGACATCTACGACCAGCTTTTTACGTGGCTCGAGGCCAATGGCGAAGCGTGCAACGGTCCAAACCGCGAGATCTATCACGTGGGAATGGATGCAATCGATGGCGACGAGGCCAAGCTCGTGACCGAGGTCATGGTGCCACTCGCCACGCAGTAACCGCTCTGAGCAATCAAACACGATCCACCGCGCCTCGGTACTTGCCTTAGGTGTAGAGTCATGGTGGTGATCTACAAGAGGTCAATTCAAACAGCATGCTAGCACAGAAAATTACGTTGCTCTTTGAGATAGCCAATTTTCAACAAGAGATAAACTACATTACAGATATTTCGTGCGGAGTGCCGTGACGCTTGCTTCGTGCCGCGGAAGATTGACTGGTACAAACTGCACAATCGCATCGATCTGGGCTTTAATCTCGGGTGTGATTTTGCCCACACATTCAATGGCCTGGAGGTTTTCGTCGAGCTGTGCAATGCTCGTGGCCCCCAAGATGACGGTCGAGACGTGGTGATTCGATAGCACCCACGCGATCGACAGCTGGGCGAGCGTCATGCCCACATCCTTGGCGACTGTTTCGAGTCGCTTGGCCATAACGACGTTGTCACCGAAATCTTTGGCGTAGAGCTTCATGTTCGCTTCGATCGACAGTCGAGAACCCTCTGGAATGCCATGGCTGTATTTTCCTGTGAGGATCCCAGCGGCCAGCGGCGACCACGTCGTGAGACCGTAGTGGTATTTCTTGTACAAATCCACATAGTTATGTTCCACACGCGAGCGTTCAAAGATGTGGTACTGCGCCTGATCCATGATTGGGCGATGGAGACCGAGGCGGTCGGCGATGTCGCAGGCTTCGATGATATCGTATGAGTGCCACTCGCTGGTCCCCCAGTAGAGTGCCTTCCCCTGGTCAATGAGCCAGCTCATGGCGCGGACAGTCTCGCCGATTGGCGTCGAGACGTCTGGACGATGGCAGAACACTAGGTCGACATAGTCCAAATCTAGACGCTTTAGTGATGCGTGTACGCCCTCGATAATGTGCTTGCGACTAAGCCCAATATGGTTGGGGCCAATGCGCGTGCCGATAAAAACCTTGGTCGTAATCACAAGATGCTCACGCGTCCATACGCCGCGCTCAATGCCAGTCTGAATAATTCGCCCCATAATCTCCTCAGATTTCCCGCCGGCATAGGCTTCGGCATTGTCAAATAGATTGACGCCATGCTGGAAAGCGTGGGCCATGATGGCGTAGGCCTGTTCGAAATCCAGTTGGAGGGAAAAGGTATAGCCCGACCCGAACGAGAGCGCCGAGACGAGAAGACCGCTGTCGCCGAGGAAGCGGTAGGTCATTTTGGGCGGCGCCATGGTGGTGGTGGCGATGTACTGCGTCGGGAGATGCGTGTCAATTCTCAGCGGGAGATCTTACTTTGCGCAGGAATCCTGTTAGGTACGCAAGATGAACATCATCTTGAGTATACGCAAACTTAGCAAGTGCAACTTCAATGAGTTCGACTAGAGTTTGGTTGTGCGGATCCCTCCGATGTCATCGGCGTACGTGCGGAACACATTCGTTGAACGCACGACCCTCGTTGACATACCGTACACGAAATGGGATTCGAGCTCCCACTGAATGGACCGAACGAGGTCGAGTCATCTCTCGTCCCCCATATATACCATCGGATAAAGAAAGAAGTGGACGGAATATCTATCTGACGGAACGCTACATCCTGTCGCGGCTGGGGCGATGCAGCAATGTTGACGCACTTGCTTGTGCGTCAGAAGTGCTGGAGATTGCCATCACACTCGACAATGCGGAGGTGGTCCGATTGATTCTGCCTGACATATCGCTGCTCTGCGAGGGAGACACGCTGGAAAAGGCTACGGCTTTCGCATCGTCCACGGCGGTCTGGGAGGACGAGGACAAGGGACGAGGAGATCAAGGAAGACTCTGCGACATCGCGAATGGTGCCGCCAGTGAAGAACGCCGGTGGTGTGAGATATGAGAGAACTCCAATCCATCCAAGAGCTGGCAGAGTTGACTGCGTATTTCGGTCGACGAAATGCGAAGTGCGCTGGGGCGGATGGCGAGAATGGCTAGGGGGCAGGGTTGGCACATTCCACACTAGTGTTTGTAATCGATAATGACAGAGTTGCAGTTTGTGCGAGCTCCCTCGTCCCCACTGACTGCTCCGAATTACAAATGCACCAAAGAGAGCTTGAGACTAACAAAGACTTGACTTTGATGTCGAGGTGTAGGTCCAGGCAGCAGCAGCGACCTTGTGCCTTCGCGAATTGCTTGAATCTATGTAACCAAATCACGTCACACAACAATCATTATACCAACATCAGACCCGGTCGCATGAAAATAGTACATTCGCCCTGGCTGACTTTGACGTCGCCAGCTCATCGTTTCGCCGCCACTGGCGGCCTGTCAGCACCCTAAGACAGAAAGATGTGCGGCCGAGCCTGAAACCTTTGTTTTGTCGTTCAGGCGTCTTTGCTAGAGAGTGGAAGCACTTTAAATAATATAACGTGATGAAGTGGGTCACGAATCGACAAACAATGAGGCGACGATGACAGATGGGTATATTTGGTACCTTGCAGTACGTACGTCACTTATATCATGTAGATCAGGCACGACGGGAATCACCAAGTGTCGACCCGTCTTGTACGAGTTGGATTTTCAGATCAGCGGAGTTCGTGAATGACAATGTAGCTGCCGGCGAGGGCATAGTTGTTACCGCGGTACATGACCAAAACCTCATCTTCGGGAGCGGCGACGAGGACGTGGTAGATTGGTGTACTGTGGTGGTGTCCGCTCGCGTCGCTGTCAATGCATGAGACCACGATCTTCCCATTCACCACCAAATCCACCGTCTCGCTGTTCTTGGTGTTGTTGTTTCGAACAATGACGTTCACGACAAACGTGCCACCGGTCGTAAATCGAATCGCGCCCGAGGAGTGGAACACAATCTTGCCCGACAGTACGAGACCTTCGACTTTCCAGACGATCTTGCCACTCGAAACTTGGCCATCGAGGGTGCCGCGCACGAAAAGCGGAGGCTGCTTCGTCGTTGGAATGTCACGTTGTTCCTGCTGCACCGTCAAGTCTTTGATCTGACGTTGGAGATCGACGATCTGGTCTTCCTGGTCGCGGATCTTGGCGGATAGGAGATCGACAGGCTCGAGCGGCACGGACGGGAGCTTGAACGTGTACGTCAGTTTCCACGTCGACGTAAACACTCGGATCTTGAGCGTGAGACGCAACTCCCACGCGTCCACACAGTCCTTTGCAGCCACGAGGTCGCGTTCAAAGTCCGAGGCGGACGTAGACGCTTCCAGGCAGCTTTGAAAGCACTAGAGATGGCGATTCGATCAGTATTTCCATACAAAAATCAAGTCAACCCACACAACTCACCTTGGCGTAGTCTTCAAACGACGCCTGGGGAATCACAAGGCTCTCTGTAACAAAGTCCTTCATTACGAGCTGCGCCGTACGCCTACACAGTCAACACACACACACAACTGATTAGGCCTCCACTTCACTTGATTCTACTATGCTTGAACCTACCATTGTTTCTTAGTCTTGCGGTCTTCGAGCCAAATGTGCAATTTGTTATCCTTGGCAACAATCTCAAAGCGGTAGCTCGCATAGCCGCGCGATGGAAACGTTACGATGCCTTCCACGCCGTCCGCCAGATTCTCGGGAAGCGTTGCCTTTGGCAAGGGAGTTGGAGTTGGCATGCTTTTTCTGGTGGGCTTCAAAGTTGGCGTTGGCGTTGGCGTTTCTTTCGACGCCGTCGAATTGAAGGAGAAGTCCGACGTGGAGCTAAATGCAAAGGGAGATGGCGTGGTGGATGGCGCGGAAGACGCAGAGGGCACGCCGAAGGAGAACGACATGGTGGCGAATTTGCTAGCGCGTGTGATGTTGGCGAATGACCTTCAGGAGAGGACGAGTAAGCGGAAAAACCTCCGATTCGGACCTCTAGGGTGGGTTGAAAACAAATAAAACCTCATTTTCTCAGAACTTGTGGTTGGAACCAACTTCAACAAAGCTACCTAGCCTAATTAAGACTAAATGTCAAAAACTAATAGAAGCAGCGAATGCCGGTGGTGGGTATGCGTTGGAGAAGCTCGAGTGGAACGCGATCGTTTGACCAAGGATCACGGATTCGGACACAGACACGGAAAGTGAACTCGAATACGCCGACCGATGAGCTCGCCGCGCTGTCAAATGGCGGCCTGTGAGATACGCTTCTCGTCGACGAGGAAGAGTCTCGGCAGCGGCGCACGAAAGACTTCTGTCGCGCGGTCCGGTGGCTCGTGGCGCTGCTTTGCGTGAGTTTCCAAATCCATACCCACCCGCATATCAGAGCATATTGCTCGGGCTCTGGGGTGATGACCTTGAAGAGACGAAGCCAGTTCGCCGCCAGACTCGCCTCTCGGACACTTCTGACCACAATTGGCCTCCAAGGGAATCGCTGCTCGGCTATGCACTCCTGTGTCACAGCACGCTGTCCGTTGAGCGCGTGGTCCTCAGCCACATGTGCACAGCCTTATCTCGTTTTTGCTGAGACTGAGATCCCTTACGGTGGCACATGTGCGGCTGGGCGGCGGCAGCTGCACGTCCGTCGATCTTGACAGCCACACACACTTAGCAAAGTTTGTGGAGGCACTGTATGCACAAGATCTTAAGACAAAGCGTCACTGTGACCCTTCATGAGGTCAGTGCCATGGTCCAAATGATTCAGATCCGCTCGGTGTTTCCACGGATGTCGAAGATCCGCACAACGATTCAAACCTATCTACCTCTTATAATCAATGAACGTCGTACAGAGGACTCTGCTCCCGACGCAAACAAAACAAATTACACTGTCAAAATCGATATATTTGGAAGAACGATACAAGACAAAAATCGATTTATACAAAAGATACGCGTCCTTTCGTGCTCGATGCTTTGTGAGCCGACCATTCCGTCAACGCACGCGACCGCCTGCAGCGAAAGCACCTGAAAATCTAATGGGGAACCGTCGCTCCACCGACCCTTCATGTCAGCCCGGTCCTTAGCACCAATCGATCCTCCTGCGCGAGCCTAGGCTTTAATTCTCCCTCATTTTCGCTTTCTCCTCTCGGCCACACAGCAGTTTCCACTCATCTCCTCGACGAAGAATGAAGGCGTGGCTTCTAGCACTGCTAACTTTCGTCTGTGTACAGCATCATGCTGTGGTCGTGGCTGCACAGCCGGCAGGCACAGCCTGCAAGCAGCAGCGCATCCGCAAGCCGTGGGAAGCGTATACCCAGGACGACAAGGACTTGTACGTCAAGGCCGTGGGACTCGCCATGGAGCGTGGGTACCACCAAAAATTCGTTGAGCTCCACACCGAGACCAACTCGGAAGCCGAAGCCCACCGCAACTGCCTCTTTATGTACTGGCACCGCATGTTTCTCTTGGGGTACGAGAACATGCTCCGCAGTCTCGGCCCCGAGTACGCGTGCGTGACACTGCCATACTGGGACCACTTGTCGGCGACTGCACGGACCGCCAGTGGCACGTGCTCGTCGATTGAGGAGTGCTCGCCCATCTATACGGGCCTCGGGGGATCCACAACTGGCGTCGACAAAGACTTGAGAATTTACACGACCACGATCCCGGACACGACCGCGACCACGTGCGTCACGAATGCCCCGCTCTCGAGCTTTTGTGGGAACAACACCCAGTGCGCCGGCTGCGTGCTCCGTGGGAGTGCGTCCACGACTGAATACCCCGCCGAAGCCACGTTTGCGTCGGTCTACCAGCAAGTCTTTACGTACTCGGACTGGCCGTCGTTCGCGCTCTCAATCGAACGCGGCGTCCACAGTAAGTGCGAGTAGGAGACACTTCAGTACTCATCATTGAGTCACACGTCTGACTATTTATATGATTTTACAGATATGGTGCACAATGCTCTTGGTGGGATCATGGTCTACTTCCAGTCGCCCATTGACCCAGTTTTCTATACGCACCACGGCGTGATCGACTTGCTCCAGACGCTCTACCTCAAGTGCCAGCTCGGCAGTGAGACGGCCAAGCTCACAGCTGCCCAAAAAGGCAGCGACTCCCGCGTGTGGAGTAACTGCCCGCGTCGCAGCGGCGTACGCTTCCGCAACACCGACACCATTACGATGATGACGCGAGACTACAATGGCAAATGGGTCCACGTCCGCACGAGCCCCAACAATATGCTGTACCCATTCTTTAAAGACGTCCCCGGCCGCTTTGCCGACTATGTGGATGCCAAGGACTTGGGGGTCTACAGCTACACGTACCAGATGCAAGGCGCGCTCGCCAACATGTTTACCAACTGCAAAGATGCCAACACTGTCAACGCGGCGGTGCTTTTGTCAGATGAAGCGTTGGCGGCCCGCGACGTCAACGCCAACAAAAGCGACCTCCGTCCGATCCTCAACGGCCCGACCGCAACCGACACCAAGTTTCGTCTATGGACCATCGCAGTGTACGAGTCGGCCAAGCTCGCGGGGTACACGAGCCAAGCCGCGCGCGACCAAATGGAACTCATTCTGTGTTACCACAGTGACGAGTGCCTCGGTGGTGTCGCCGACTATAGCGATCTCTTTCGCAACAACTTTGGTGTGACCGGCCACCCGCGCTGCTTCACGCTGCTCGAGCAGCTCAAGGCCGGCAAGAAGATTATTGGCGTGCCCGAGTGGCACGAAATCTCGAGCAGGTTCTTGTCGTGTCCGAAACCCAAGAGCAACACCGACGGGACGCTCCACCATCACCACGCCGACGATGCGACGACCCACGAAGACGGCACCAAAAAAGTGTCAATGGAGTCCATGCTCGCAGAGGGACCGCCATATAGTCTCGAGCGGAACCTTCTGGCATCCCTGACGTGAGTCCTGTCGGAGCCGTAGGTTTGGGGGATCACGCGCTGTGTATTCTTTCGTGTGCATGCATTTTCGCTTTTCTTGGTCTGTCTCAAGTCCGTCCATGTGGTCCTTCTAGTAAGCATTGATTTCCATAGAAGCGACTTCAACATGCAGAGCACCCGCGTGCTTTCCAATCAATAGTGGCGAACAGCATCTTGTTAGCTGGATCAACTTCAAGTTGGTTGACCATCGCTCTATCTTTGGTCCGATCGCAAGCAGCGAGATGGTGTACCCAGAGGATACATGATGCACTGGGCCGATAACTGCATACCCAGATCAGTGAAGTGTTCCGTGACCTCTGCAGACCGAGGGGTGATCTCCAGCGTAGTGGAAAAAGCTACACAGTCCAACCCGCTGGCCATGGGTTATTTCTAACGCTCGTCTTCGCTCGCCATGGTTTCCACGGCGCTGTTCGCGGCAGTAGAGACCATGCATCTCGGTACTCCGGCCGCGTATGTGGCAGATCGCCAGACTTCGGCTCCGGAAGCAGTTGACACGGGTATCCGCCAAAGTTCCCCACTCGCCCCACGCTCTTCATCCTGGCTATTGACGTCCTCGACTAGCTCATCGGTGCCGACCCGCGTCTCCCGGGCCATGCATTATATCAACACACAGTCGTCTCGATCGTTGATTTCGCCGATGATACAACCACGTATCTGAGATCGACCGCCAAGGCACCCGCTATTTTGCATGTCCTTGCCGACTTTGCGACGGCGTCCAGCCTCAGTCAACGCCTCTAAAGCGTCGCAGTTTGTGTCACGACGAAGAGCCAGGTTGCCGCTTAAGTCCATGCACACGCTCTACAGGGTTTTCCGCTCGCCACAGTAGACCAACTCGTCCGTTGCCTGGGTGGTCAGGTTGCGACGCTGATCTAGATTGACTGATATGGGACGGACTGTGCGCCAACTTCGAGCCCATCTCCTGGCAGCGATCAAAACCACGAATCTCCACGAACGCATCCGAGTATGCCAGGCCATTGTCCTCGCAAAACTCCTCTTTGGACGGTGGCCACGCATGCCGAGCGACAAAGAGGAGTTTTGGGAGGACAATGGCCCGTCTCCAGGAATTGGTCCACGACTACGCCTGGTACGGAACGGTGTCCGAAGCCACTCATAAGCGACGAGCCTCCAGATGCCAAACGTTGACGACGAGCTTCTTCTGCTCTGTGCCCGACCTCTCCAACGATGGTTAACGCCGATCACGCCCATAGCCGCGGCGGCGGACCATTGTCTGTCGGCAGCTGCCACTTGGAGCGCCACAGCTCACATCACGCCAGCACGAGGACCGACGCTGAGTCCCAGACTCTGCGCGTCTATCTCAGCGACAAATCGTCCGCTCCTCCACGCCGCTAAGCCGTATTATTGGTCGATGAGGAGAAGGATGTTTGGATGTTTGGATGTTGCCTGCCCATGTTGTCTCACGCAGGCAGAGCGCCGCTGAGCAGTGGGGAAGGGATAGATGGTTGGTATACACGCGACTATACCGGTCACAAGATTGCTCTAGCGAAAGTCGCGAAGGTCCAGCGAAACAGTCGGGGGCGATTGAACGTGCACACCTTGTTGGCCTCTCCAATATTGGACAATTCTCTTTTATTTCATCCGTCTGCGCGGCCAATTACCGCCTCGAACTTCCCCGGCCTCAAGCGTGTCGTCTTTACGGTCGATGACCTCCTGGACACAGGTTGGATGGTCACCGCGACAGTCAGGTTTGAACTCCGTGACCTACCGTACCCGTATCTGTGTGACACGATTGTGATATGCTATCCGGATTTGCTCCAGACCAAAGACCCCGATCATCACCTCGTCGAACTCGGTAAGTCAAGCGTCGTCTGGGTTCTCGCCGAGCTTGCCGATGGACGACACGTGATACGTGACGACCGGCCCCACGAGTGCACGGACATTGGCAGGGTCGAATCCCTCCGCCATGTCAAAGCCCTCGCCCGGACATCAACCGGTCGCCGTACCATCCAGTTTGCACCCCACACCGGTTTCGGCGCAGTCTTGCCGCTCAGGGGAGTCGCCGAACGGAACGCCAACAAACAGCCTCATGTACTCGCTGCAGGGGCAAGGGCCGCTCAGGCCGCACGAGAACTGGAAGCACGAGGAGCAACGGCCTACACACTCTCCGCCGAATTCGGCGCAGCACTGGATGCGATCACGTGGCTCGACATCCACAACGTTGTCCACAGCTCCAGTCGGCGGCGGCTTCTCTTCCATCAGATCAAGGGCCAGCGGTTAAGCGGATAGGGCTAGATCACCGAGCGGCGCGGTTGCCCACACTACCCAGGAAGCGGTTCCACTTATCACACGGTCCGGGGATGCCCGGCCGCCCAGTGACTTTGGAGCACGGTTCGATCCTGGTGGTCGACCCTTGGTCTTTGGTCCTCCAACAATGCGACCATTGATCGCAAATTCTCCACGGCCGTTTTTAGTCTACGGCTGCCGCGTAGGCTTCCAAAGGCATGGCTTGTCTCTCCCAGCGATCTTTCTACCGATGCTGCTATGGATACACCATACTCTGCCCTCCAGGCAGATCCTGCGAGATCCTGGTCCCCGGTCCAAGCGACGGTGATACATGATGCCTCGTGTCAGCGTGTCCTAGCTGTCCTTGCTTATCGTCTCTCCGCTGACGCCGACACCCACGTGCTTCATGCCTCCATTGTACGCGAGCTCCGCTCCGGATTCAGCCACCCGCCCACGATTGAGGTGGATCTTCCCTCGACTCCAGACGCTGTTCACGTCCTCGTTTTTTTAATGGGTTTCGAGTGCCAATTCAGGTCCGGGCGGATCTGATGCATGCGTCATCAGGTCAGAGTCGACCCGGCCACCGGGGACGCAGGTACCGTGTGGACGCGACCATGAGCCTTGCTCATCGAGCCACCGCGAACAATCAAACGGAATACAAGAGACTCCTCTTAGGACTATGGGCGGCCCACCACCACCGGTGGTCTGCCATGGAGACCAGCTCGACATCTGCCATTGGACCCATCAGGTCCGAGCCCACAACACCATGCCGGACTCTCTTGCCAACCACGCTATGGATACGAGAACCAGTTCGCAAGTTCTACATCCTACTACACACTCTGACCATGTTGGCATATATGCCCGTCCGAGCAATGACCTACGTCCATGGCTGGCCGATTTTATCGGTCGTCGTGTTGAATTCTCCCTCTTGTCATAGATAATTAGCCGCTCTGAATCTATTAGGGCGGGAGGACGTGCTGGTGGTGCGACTGCTGAACGTTGCGTAGGTGTTGAGAACCACAAACGGAGCGTGTCTAGTCGATGAGACTCTGACAGTGTGCAGGTGTCAAGAATGAAACCTCCATTTTTTGGGCGTGATGAGTGATGAGAATTGTAGTGTGCTTCCAATGCGGCAGGATTCGTCCATTTCAAAGTGTGGTTGGGAAACTGATTTTTAATCACGTGAGAGATGTTCAAACGACGTACTGGCAAATATAATGATATGCGGAAACGGTTACCTTCGTGGGCGGTTCGGGCATGTCGCCGACACTACACACCACGGGTCTCATCGTTGGAGTTGCGACTTGGAACGAGGCGTCACATATCGCCCAACTGCAGCAGTGCTGATCAGGCACTGCAACTCCTTCAGCGTATCCACAGGATATTTCCTTTCCACGGATCCACAGGATATTCTATCTCCTCACATTTATAATATCCTCAGGATATTTGTCTTGTGTGAGACACTGCCGACTCAGTTTTTCAATTGCTGCTCCAAACCCACGTCGATACAATCAATGGCGCGGACATTCAAGGGCGACGTGAGCTTTATGCTCCACGACAAACTCAGTCCCCACCGCTTTGAAGTGAGCTTGACGGACGAGAACAAAATCGTTATCTGGATTGAAGACCGTCAAACGAAAAAACAGTGGTACATCCATGTCAGCCCATTCACGTAGAGAATCAATTGACTCTCACTCGTGTTCATTGTGGAGGCATGCGGATGCACTGGCCACGATAGATTTCGTCACGGAAGAGAACGCGATCCCGAAAGCCAAGAGCTGTGACTACGCGGAGGTACGTCCCCCTGGTCTTCGGTCGTTAACAAAGTCATTCTGTGAA
>JAADVD010000442.1:0-23659 GCA_023334535.1 Pythium vanterpoolii
CACCAACACCAACACCAACACCAACACCAACACCAACACCAACACCAACGCCAACGCCAACACCAACGCCAACACCAACGCCAACTCATTCTCATTCGGCAACTTTCTCACGCGTGCGCAAGTGACATTCACTCGTTCTTTTTCTCTCTCCCCTCTCCATTATGACCACCTACTCGACGCCTGCTGCCAACGTCCGCGTGCTCGGCCACGTCAGCGACGCGTTCCGCCGCGTGCTCACGCCCGACGCATTGCGGTTCCTCGGGTTTCTCCACGTGCAGTTTGAAGCGCGGCGCCAAGAACTGCTGGCCGCGCGCGTGCAGCGCCAAAAGGAAATCGACGCTGGGCGCTTGCCCGAGTTTCTGCCCGAAACTAAGTACATTCGCGACGGCGACTGGCGCGTCGCGTCGATCCCCGCGGACCTCGCGGACCGCCGCGTCGAAATCACGGGTCCCGTCGACCGCAAGATGGTGATCAACGCCTTGAATTCGGGCGCCAAGTGTTACATGGCCGACTTTGAAGACTCGACCGCGCCGACGTGGTTTAACCAGATCGACGGTCAGTTTAACCTCATCGACGCCGTGCGCAAGACCATCGCGTACACGCAGCCCGGCACGGGCAAGCAGTACAAGCTCAATGCCTCGACCGCGACGCTGCTAGTGCGGCCGCGTGGGTGGCACCTCGACGAAGCCCATGTGCTGGTTAACAACCAAATTCTCTCGGGCTCGCTCTTGGACTTTGGGCTGTACTTTTTCCACAACGCCCACGAGCTCGCAAAGCGCGGATCAGGCGCCTACTTTTACCTCCCCAAGCTCGAGCACCACTTGGAAGCGCGCCTCTGGAACGACGTCTTTGTTGCGGCGCAGCAGTATATGGGTGTCCCGCGCGGCTCGATCCGTGCGACTGTGTTGATTGAGACTATTGTCGCAGTCTTCCAAATGGATGAAATCCTCTACGAACTGCGCGAGCACTCGTCCGGCCTTAACTGTGGTCGCTGGGACTATATTTTCTCGTACATTAAGAAACTGCGCAACCATCCCAAGTTTATCGTGCCCGATCGATCGGCCGTCGGCATGACCACGCCGTTTATGGCTTCGTACGTGAAGTTGCTGATTCGCACGTGCCACCGCCGCGGCGCGCATGCCATGGGTGGCATGGCCGCACAGATCCCGGTCAAGAACGACAAGGCACTGAACGACAAGATTCTCGATGCGGTCCGCGAAGACAAGACCCGCGAAGCGGTCGCGGGCCACGACGGCACGTGGGTCGCCCACCCCGGGCTGGTCCAGATTGCCATGGATGTGTTCAACAAGCACTTGCCGACGCCCCACCAGATTGCCAAGATTCCTGAAGCTGGCAAGTGCGTCACGGCCGCAGACCTCATTGAACCACCGACTGGTCCGATCACATTGATTGGACTGGAAGAAAACATTGACGTGTCGCTCGTGTACTCGGAAGCGTGGTTGCGCGGGAGCGGCTGCATTCCGCTCCACAACAAGATGGAAGATGCCGCGACCGCCGAAATTTCGCGTGCGCAAGTGTGGCAGTGGATCCGCCATGGCCAAAAGACGGTTGATGGTACGCGCGTCACCAAGGCTCTGGTGCGCAGCATCCTCACCGAATGCGTTAAGCGTCGATCGCTCAAGGCTCCAGCCGGTAACAAGTGGACGCTTGCTGGGCAGATTGTCGGCAACATCCTCACGGACGACGACATGGTCGAGTTTCTCACGCTCCCGTGCTACCCGCACATTGTGCAGCTCGGCGCCGCGCTCTAAGCTGCGACCTCTCCATACAGGTCTTAGGTCCGTTGGGATCGATGGTCTCCACTGGAAAACCAAAAAAAGCAAATAATATATTCCGGGTTGTTCTCTCTTTCTCTCCTTCTCTTCTTACGGTCCAAACGAGCCGCTGTACATGGACGAGCGCAGCGATGTGGATGATTTCAACGCTGGGATCGTGCCACTCGCGCGCCGAGCCATGCGCTCGTACTCTTCTTCCTGGAGACGGCGCGCAAGGCGTTCAGCCAAGAGCAGTTGCTCGCGATCTTCGGCCAACACCAACTCGCGCACCGTGTAGTCGTCAATGCGCTGGACTTTTTCCAGCGGCACTTTATGCTTGAGCTTGGGGAGGAGCCAAAGCAAAGCGTTCGGGTCGCAGTACGATTCGTAGATGCGCGGATCGGTCGTGGCCTTGAGGTTCGAGTAGGGGTCAATGAGAAACACGAGGTTGGGGTCCACGCCGACTTGCTCGTACGCCACGACGTCGGTCGGGCGATTCCCAAAGCCAGCGACAAACACAGGGTGGTCCACCACGCGGCCGGCGTGGATCAGCGTGAGCTGAATCTCGTTCAGCACGTTGGCCTTGAACACGTGTGGGTTCTTGTTCACGACTTCGGTCATGAGGGCACCGGTGAGCCCATTGGAATTCGTGATCAGCGGACCAGTCGGTAAAACATGAGCGTGCTGCTTGGCATTCTCCAAGTGCGTGCGCGAAGCCGAGGCCCAGTCAATAGGACGGGCCGTCAAATACACTATCCGAAGATCGAGTTCGTGGAGCTTGTTGAAAAAGTCACACGCGCCTGTGTGGAGATAGTCGTACTGCCCCAAACGCAAGGTGCGGATGTGTCCTTCGACGTCGCTGATCGTGAGCGTGCCGTCGAGGTCGGCAATGACGACCGACTCGTTAGGCCCCCACAAATGGAGGCGGCTCTCAACATAACGGATGGAATCGCTGGCTTTCTGGAAGTGCTCAAACCGCACCAGATTTGGACGGTCATCAAAGAGATCGACTTGGAGAAGATCGGTCGTCGGCGGCGTGAGGCCACCTAGTCATAGTCGTACAGAAAGCCATATAAATATGCAATTCACACATCTCATCCACGACTCCCCACCTTGTGCGTACCTGTCGTAAACGTGCATCGGCCGCGTTCCTGCAGTACCATCTTGGTGGGCAGTTCCTTGCCGTTCACGAGCACGCGCACCGTGTCGCCGACGCCCGTGTAGCCATTCGAGCGGAAGCGAGACCATGAAAACATCACCTACCATCTCATCCCAGATATTAGCGACTCGGAGTCATAATCATCATCAGAAAAGAAAAAACGTACATGCCACGAGGTCGTAAAGACCTGATCGCCCGCGCTGCGTGCAGCAATAATATCCACTGCGTTGCCCGAGATTCTCAACTGCGGCGGCGCTGGTGCAAGCGTCGGTCGGCCGTTGAGGCGGAGGTTGAGCGCTTGGGCATAGGCTTCGTCGGCCGTGTACGATGCGACGGCGGCCTCGGCTTCAAATGCCAACGCCGACGCCGATGGGATCGCCGATGGCATCGCCGATGGGATTGATGCTGTGGGTGGAAACAGCATAAACTCGTCTTCCTCGGTCTCGGCGCCGCTGCTCATGCTCGCATTGCTCAACGGCTTGATGGGATCATCGGGGATTGCGACCGCCGTCGGCACGGCCGGGGGAAAGAGCGTAAACGCGGTCGGCGACTCGACGTCAAGCGGCACATGCGTTTTGGGGAGTGGCGGCGCATCGACATCTTCATGGGGCTTGAGCGGCTCGCCCACGGCGGCGCCGACGCGCGTGGCGCCCGTGCCAAAGAGATCAAACGTGTCGTGGTCGCCGGCGAGCGTCGCTGTAGCGGCGGCGTGGATGGCGAGAGGATCCATTCTACCTACTAGAGGGGATATGGCGATGGAGACGACCTGAGGCAGGACAGGAGGCAGGAGACAGGAGGCAGGAGGTGGAGGCGGGGAGGCGATAGGGTGGCGAAAGAGTCTATATCGAGCGGCGTGCTGAACGAGACGGATTATTGTCGTGTCTTGTTTATCGCAAGATAGAAGAGTGATGGTCGTCGTTCGGGGAGAAATCGCATTTCGTACTTAACAGGAGAGCCTCACGAATGTCTCAGCTGGTCAGAGGAAACGACTCTAATAGTGGCCTCTCCCGAATGATGGTCACTTTAGTACCCATGCCATTGCTTTGAAATCGCTTGCACGCAAGCTGGACCATCCGCAGCAGGCCGTCGCCTATGGACAAATGATAGACACTATGTGAGATAGAGAAAGTAGCCAAGATGCTCCGCATGTACCGGTGGTTGTGAGGCCGTTATGGGTGAGAAACGGTGTGAAGAAACCGCACATTGGGCCAATAAAGACATACGCCGGTCGCTGTGGAGAAGACAACAAGGCGTAAAGACACACCACCCGGGCCGATTGACAGCGATCCATACGCACATCGGGTCCGCGGCGCTGGATGTCATCAAGTACACTCAGTAAAATGTGGATCTCTCGTGTTTGATGCACCCACAACCGACAGAGAATCGCCTCACGGGCAGAAGCATCGACGTTCTCAACGTCCAACACATTGCGAATACACTTGGCCACGTAGATGGCGCTATTCACGACAAATATCGATGTTGCTCGGTCTTCTTTCGCAGCGTGAATGGCACAGCGGACGCTTTCCTACACAAACGCCATAACCAGCACCACAGTAAAACAATCGCCCGGACCTTGCTCTTGCCGAAGGCATACTCACGCCCAGTGGCATTGTCACCAGTCTCGACGACAATTCGTGCTCATCTCGCAATCTACTGATGGCAACCCGTTGATAACATCGCTCTTAAAACGGCGTCAAACCAAACACGCATTCACGCACTGAAAATAGCTCCTCGGCTCGGGCTCGCTCTCGTCGAGCCGACTCGCCATCGTGCACGCGGGTGCTGCGCACGCGGCTGCCGCAGCCTTGCGCAACTCTCGCTGCGTCGCATCATGCAGTGCCTGCGCAAAGAGCCGCTCGGGCGTCGCGTCCGTTGCGTCTGGAGCCAGCCGCTTCAGCTGCGGCATTGTAACTGAGAGAATGAGAATGGAGCCAACCCACTCGGTTACGCGCCGAAACCCTCGCTTGAGTGACAGCACCCGCATGTCGCGTTTTTAGGCTGACCGAAAACGGACCGGCCGAAGCAACACGGCAATGCTGCTCGGTGCGTCGCGCTTCTCGCCGTACGACGAGCCCGAGCGAGCGACTGTAGGGACAGCAGTCGCAGCTCCAACGACACCGCCGATTAGCGATGACGAGCTCGTGCCGCTAGCGGAGGCAGCGCTGTCGGCGTCGCTGCCTTCGAACGATGACCCGGCGCTCGAGTTTCCCCTCGGCATCCACTTTCGCTCGCTGTCAGACGGTGGCGTGCCGTCGCTCGGTCTAGGCACGGCAACGACTGATAGCTATGACGCACTGCACCTCTCGCTGGGAGGCTACCGCGACGATCCGTTTCTCCCACGGTCATTGGCGCATGACGCCCGACGCCGGCGGACGATCGCCAGGTTGCCCATGCCGCCCATGCCAACGCTGTCGCTCGCACCACCGCCTCGCGGCACAAGTGAACACGACCGACGCAAAGAGATCGAGCGCAAAGAGCTGATCGAAATGATTTTAGAGTCGGTCTCGAGCGTCCCCATGGCGCTCGAGAAGATCCACACGAACCCGCGACTGCGCGCCGCATTGGAGCAAGAAATGGGCGGCGAAAACACGTTGCTGCATCGATTTCTGCGACCTACATCGCCGGAGAATGGCGTTGGCTTTGATACGAGCGTGAGTGACGGCAGAGGACTTCGTGTCGGCGGCTGGAGTGACCCACCGCTGGCCCAGGACCCAGAACATACAGGTCACGCCACGGCGGACGATGACGAGGACAGTGAGGAGGAAGAGGAGGAGGACGATGACGATGGCGACGATAGCAGTGACTATGACTCGGAGTATGAGAATGATCTCGCAGAAGCAGTGAACCAGTTGGTGATGACCGATGCAACGCTGTCGAGCGCGGAGCTCAAGATTTCGGTGCCCATTGCCATCCACAAGCGCGACGGATTGGACCAGAGCTCCAATCGCGAGTCGACTTCTCCGCACTCGTCCGTCTTTGGTGCGTCGCCGGGTGCGTACTCGCAAGACGGCGAGCCGACTGCGGCGTTGTGGCCCCGCCAGCCGCACCAGTTTGCATTCACGCAAGAGGAAGAAGAAGAAGTCGGGGCGCCTGTACAGGATGAAGTCTATTCAGAAATGGTCGGTGCCATGGGCGAAGACGAAACGTTCTTGGTCGAAGACGCCGACGAAGCTGACCTGGAGAACCACATGGGGGAGTTGGGAAAAGTGTTTGAAATGGATGACGGCGAGGAGGACGACGACCAGGCACTAGATTACCACCACGCGCAACAGAGACTCGACCGTCAGAGTCATTCTACTACCGAAGACATTGTCAGCACCTTCACATCGACAAAGCATGATCGAGTGGAACTTAATGGGGTGGACTTGGAGGAGCTTGATGATGACGAGGAGGAAGACGAGGACGATGAGGAAGAAGAGGAGGAGGAAGAAGAAGAAGAACGAGACTACGAGGTGTTTGAACTGCGTGTGTTTCGAGAAAAAGAACGCACAGGGTTCGAAGCCAACGAGGACTGGCGACCGCGGATAGGAACCCTTGTGGGCGGACGGTATCGCGTGCAGATGGAGATCGGCGAGGCTGTCTTTAGTCGCACGTACAGAGGAACAGACACACTCTCGGACGACGCCGTGTGCCTCAAGATCATCAAGAACAGCAAAGAATACTTTGACCAAGGCATTGACGAGATCCGCGTCTTGCAGTATATTTCTGCCCACTGCGACGTCGATGAAAAGCACCTCGTGCGTTTGCTGGATTTCTTCTACTTTCGCGAACACTTGATTATTGTGACCGAGGTACGCTGGCCGTGACACGTTTTTGACTGTGCGGTACTAATGCTGTGTGTTTGTGGTGTAGCTACTGCGCGACAATCTCTATGAATTTTCCAAGCTGCTACTCGAGCGTGGCAACATCAACTACTTTTCAGTGCCTCGTCTAAAAAAGGTCGCGATTGAAGTGCTTGAAGCGCTGGATGTCTTGCACTCGCTGGGGCTCGTGCACTGCGACCTAAAACCCGAGAACATTTTGATCAGCAACTTTAACGAGTGCCGCATCAAAGTGATCGACTTTGGCTCGGCCTGTTTCGTGACGGACGAGCTCACGTCGTACGTGCAGTCGCGATCGTATCGTTCGCCAGAGGTGCGTGGGATAGGGATGCTACTTGGATATCGCAGTGTGGCTGACGTCACCACGTCCTTATCTATCCGTAGGTCATTCTGGGGCTTGGCTACGACCAGAAAATCGACTTGTGGTCGCTTGGATGCGTGCTCGCCGAACTGTTTACGGGCGATGTGCTGTTCAAGAACGACTCGGAGCAGTCGCTGCTCGAACGCATCATCGGCGCCATCGGTACGTCCAGCTTTATGTGCTCTTTCACGGCACTACTACATGGGTGTGGACTAATCGCTCTTGATCTTAGGTCCAATCCCACGGGATTTGCTGCTGGAGAACAGCGAGCTCGATGTGCAGTTTCGGGAAAACCCGTCGTTCGCCATGGACCCCGCCACCGGCAATGGCGTGCTGTCGCCGCTTCATGCTTCGCCACCGACGCTCGAGTCGCTCGTGCAGACCAGCGACGCCGAGTTTCTGGACTTTCTGCGTGCGCTCTTGCAGATCCATCCGAACGATCGCGTCTCGGCAGCCGAGGCATTGCAGCATCCGTGGCTGCAGAACGGCGTCTTTTCAAGATCACACATTTAGTAGTCGTACTTAGATAGATGTAGCACGGTAATCATCATGTCATACTGGTTTGAATACCGGTTTTTATCGATCCACATGTGAAGGGACAACTGCTTTTTCAAACTGACGTCTGGCGGGAAAGCTGCGGCAACAGCAACATTGGCCGAGTCGACCATTGACGCAGCGGCCGCGATGGACAGCGAACCGCGGAAAACTCAAGTAGAAGGCGGAAGCGTGGAGATGGAGGCGGTGCGTGGATGTGAGCGTAGTGTAAATGGCGTGGGAGTGTTGGCGCCAAGAGAAACTCCTACTAGTCGTGGCTATGGCGGCAACTTCGATCACTAATCGACTGCGTCTACGTCTGTGTGTATCTCTGTATTGCGTCTTCACCATCTACAGTCCAACGATCTAGGTTTTGCGTTTCACATTAGCGACAAGTGGGCTCACTGCTACCCCAACGTCGAAGTCGCTGTCGTCACGAGCATCGACAAACCGCCGGCACCACCCGACGGTGCGGCTGTGTAGCGTTGCGCAGCATCATCGCGAACCCATAGAGAAGAGTGGGTTATTGAAGGTGGTTATGAGGTGATATAGGCTACGTGCCACTGCGGCTCGGCGTCCGCAATCAGATCGACGCGCTCGATACAGACAATGTCGTCACCGACGAAGATATTGTGGGGTACGTACTATCACTTTCTCTCTCCCGCTCCACGCCGTCAAGTTAGAACGGAAAATCCTTATCTTTACAATCTCTTGTGCTGATGTCACTGTCCCCTCAGTTTCTCAACCGACACGGTGCTGTGGAACGAAGAATTGCTCGAGGCGCGACTGGAGCAGATCACCGAGTGGACGCGCCACGCGCCGCTGTCACTGAGAGAGAAGCTGGACCGCATCAATTGGCTCATAAACACCAAGTAATACACAAGTCGCCTAAAGGTACAATCTCAATTCTCACTTCTCCAACAGGGTCGCTATTCGGGTTCAGATACTGTATGTTCAGCCTATTTCCGTCGCAACGGCCACTCGTCGGTCCACGTCACCGCCAACAAAACGCCACGTTTTGACGCGCCGTGGCGTCGGTCTGTCGCGTCCACCGAGCGCCATGACAAGTCTCCTGTTGCATTGGCTGAACGAAGAGCTGGCCCTCCATCGCAAAGTCAACGTCCTCGAACGTGATCTTTGCAATGGATACATTTTTGCCGAGATCCTCCACCTCCACGGCCTCGAAAATCACCTCGAGCGATACACCGATGGCGCGGATCTCTCCATCCGCGTGGCCAACCTCGAGCTATTCGACAGTGCAATGGTAGCCGGTGGGCTCGGCCCGCTTGGCGCCACGACCAAGCGGCAGATCATGATGGAGAATCGATCGTGTATCCTACAGTTGCTTCTCCGCATGAAAGAGTTTCTCAAGTCAAAGCGGACCAAGGTATCGGCCCACCAGCAAAAGCTGCGGAGCACACAAAGCAAAGTATACGAACCACGCGCACCAGTGGAGGATCCGACCCGCGTCGTGCAAGATGTGGAAGAACGGTTTATCAAGGAGACTGCGAAACAGTATGAGCCCACGGAGGTGCGATTCTACAAAGACGTGAATAGTGCAATCTACCTGCGCAAGTTTCCGCAAGCGCGGTGGCAGGCAGAGAACGACCAGATCGAGGTGCGTGTGGTTTCATGAAATGCGGTATTCGTTACGACTCATGACGCTCGTTTCTGTAGTACGAAAAAAAAATGAAAGCCGGCAATGCAACACGCAGCGGCAACAGCATGACGGCACTCCGTACGCACATGGACGAGAAGCGTGCGTTCATGAAAGACTGGGAGAAGCAGCGACTTGAGAAATGGCAGCGGACGCAGGTGCGCTTGCTCTGTAGAGGTCAGCACACTTTGAATTAGCCTAATTTCATCTGTGCGAGTGGATGTATAGAACCTATTTGTCAAAGCCGAACGAGACGATTTACGCTTGGAACTGACGCTCGAAGAACGCCGACGCCGCTTTCAGGCTGCCAAGCTGGCGGAAATCCAAGTAGACTCAACGATTGGCGTCGACGGCTTTGAGAAGAACATGAATCGACTCGGGTTGAGCAACGGTGGAGGGACAGCCACTGAGCCGGGGCTTCGAGCAATTCCAGCCGCAGATCCCGGTGCGCTTGCCCACCTCGATCGACTCCACGAACGCGTCGAAGAGTTGGGTTTTAGGCCGTCCAACAATGTCCAAATGATGAAAGAACTGCGCGGTCGTAGAACTGCTCAACTTGCGGCCGAGAAGGATCGGAGAATGCGACGCATGAAAACAGCCAGCGAATCCAGCAAAATGATACAATTAGTGGACGGCGAAGCTAGTGATATTCCAGCAGCCATGGACGACCTCACTCCCCCTAAGACTGATGCCAGCCGACAAGACACTGGCGATGCACTCCCGATCGATATCCAAGATGCATTCATTGACGCCAATCGAGAAGCGCTCGAGGCAAACTATGCGCATCTTCATGAAATCGGCGCAACGAAAAGAGAGCTCGACATGAATGAATTACAGCGGCTTCGATGCGAGAAGCGGAGCAAGATATTCGAACGAACGAAAGAGGACTGTGCGTCGATCGTTAATGACCTAGTGTCGCTCTCCATTGCCTCACTGGAGCACGACACTGCGAGTGAAGCAGAAGCTATCGCAAACTGGAAGCGCAAGACGTGGCTCGACCAATCGTCGTCATTCCCATCAGCGGTCAGGAGCTTGAGTCCCAATGACGACGGAGAGCTCCAAGTTTTCACGCAGACGTTCCTTGATCTATCCAACGTGTGGGAGGCATTCATCGAACCCCGTCCCGTCACCACGCATCGTTTTGCAAGCTCAATCGGTGAACACGTCGAGTCTTTGATTAAAGATGCCTTATCGACGCCTTCGCCTGACGTGCTTGAGACCCAGTGGACAAAACTGGAGACGTCCAAGTTTGTTGCTGTGTTTACGTCGGACGACCGAGCCCATCAAGCAGCCCGCGCCGTTTCTCGTGACCATTGTCTCCACTATGTCAATCTCGACGACCTTGCAGAGGAATGTATCAAGAACAGCTACGATCCAGCCAAGCAAGCAGACACGGCTGCGTCACTTGGTCGACGAGAGGTACGTGCTTTCGTGCGCGTGTCATTGTCGGAGTGCTGGATCTTATCTATTGGTCTTGCAGCGTGAGCTCGGTGTGTTTGGACCGCGAATCACAGGCTTGCGCCAGAAGAATTCGCTGATCCCTGAAGCTCTTGCCGTCGAGATTGTACTTGCTTTCGTAAGTTTAACTCAACCAGCAGCCCCAGCAGAGCCCGACGAAGCTGGAGACCAAGATACGAGTGACGACAGCATTGGTGTTCTGCTGCACAACTTCCCACGAACACTGGAGGAGTGGAAGTTATTCGAGAAATCAGTCATCAATGTCGATGCCCCTAAGCTATCAGAGGAAGCCACGACGGAGCGTCTCGCTTCATTGGAAAGCGCGGTCAGTGTCTCTCCTTCCGAGTATACGTCGGTCATCAGCTGTGCAATTGTTGTCTCGTTTTGGGAGCCGATGCTTTCAAGAACGCCTTCGCCGACTACCTCAGAGCTCACACCGACGCCGTCCGCAACGGAGCTCAGTGCCAATACATCCGACCGACGACGACCCGCCGATTCCAGCAAACGCCAAATACCTGTCGACCCATCGACCGCAAAAGCCGAAGCCGAGCAGGAGACGCTGCAGAAGCGCCGTCAAGTCGAGGACATGCTGGCTCGAACATCGCGCGCAATTCGAATTGATCAAGAAGACATGCACGAGCGTGTTTTGCAAGAAATCATCCACCTCGCGGTGGACGTGTATGCAAACGACACCAGCGAGGGTGGCGTTGGCAAGAGTCTCGAGTGTGGCGCTGGTTCTGTTCTTCCTCCAGAACTTGAGACTGCACGAGCGAATCGTCGTTCGGGAATGAAGATCAAAGCGCGAGTTGCGTGGATGGTTGTCGCCAACGAGCTTCAGCTGAGCGAAGAAACCCTCTTCGATGCAGTGAAGCGGCTTAGTCGACTGGAACAGACACAATCGTCCAATCTGCGCAAGCTGTTCAGCGAGGCTTTACACTCGCTCGAGACGGAGACCAGCTCCACAAGAGCAGCATACCAACGACTCGACGACACGCTAGGCGCAACGGCGGTTATGTGCAGCGCGGTTCTGGAGAGAACTCGACGCGACCTTTTATCCTCACCGTCTTCGCGAACCGACAAGATTCACATCGCGACGGAAGTAGCGCTGGGCGATGCTGTCGACGTCCAGCGGATCGCAGCGAATCAGATCGTGGACGAGATCGCAACCGATCCGCATCCATCGTCGCGTCCGCATTTGCTGGCGTGGCTCCAGCTCTTACCACTGGTGTGCCTTGAGATTAAGGAATTCGTTGTCGACACCGTCCACACGCTCAGCGAAGGGTTTTACTCACAGTTTGGATTCTTGCGAGCAGACTCGGCCGCTGACGTCTTGCAAGCAAAATTGCCACGCAAAGATCTAGACGAAGTAGTGGATGCTGCGAAGGCGTTGGATAGCTGCTGCCACGAGAACGGGCTCCAGATTTCGCTGCAAGGCGAGGTCCTGCGAATTGTGGCACAGCTTGCCTCAGCGACTGCGGATGGAACCAACACCGATGGTGGGTACGAGCTGGGGGAGGCGAGCGTGGCGAAGGAACTTGCCCACACAGCATTGCGTCGCGTGACGGCCATTCTGCGCTGGTCGGCAAAGCTCGTGGAAAGCATCAAGGGTGTGCACGCAGCTGACGTGGAAGCAATGCGACACTATATCAGTCGGGATCTCAGCCGCAGCAACATGGCGATCGGTCGTGTCATGAAGCAACTCGCGTCGGAAGGCGTAGCCGCATATCCAGAGGGGGAGGGACTAGAACCAGGGCGAGAACGATCTCTGCTGCTGCGCCACCACCGAGCAGCCCTTCTTTCGGCGTCTCAAGTCGACAGCCTCATCCAAGCTCTGGCAAACAGCGATGGGTCCACAACCATAGCGTATGACTTGTCGTCTCTCGCTCGCGACGAGTTTATTGCAGCAGTCGTGGCGGTGGCACGACGCAAAGGATTCCCGGACGTGTGGCAGGATTTCAACAACGTCGCGCGCGTGGCAATTGCCTGGTCGAGCGACACCTCGCCTCGCGTCCCCTGGCGTCACTTTGTTGTTGCCTTGATCCTCACTCATGTCGGCGATTTCCCGACCATCGAAGCTCTCGACGCGACTACCGATGAGCTCCGTCATCTGGCTCAACCATCGCGCAACGATGCGGACAACATTGAAGAGTTGAGAATACCACGAGCGGACTTTGTCGCCCAATCAAAACTGTGGTTTGAAGACAGTTTGCTCCCTCCCGAAGAAGCCACGACGTGGAAATCGTTGATCGTCTCCCTCTTTGTAGTCGATGCAAGTCCTAATGAGGCGGAGATCCTCCCCATGCTGCTCGCGTTGTGCGCTGCCCCAGCGACCTCGCGTCGCGTACGAATCGAGTTTACGTCGACGCTTCTGCCGCGTTCGTCACGTGGACTGCAGCGAGCGCTGGCTGTATTCTCGCGCTGGACGGCGTCGCCGCCAATTATCACGATGCAGCTGCGGTCGCTGCTAGTGTGTGCCGGTGTGGCCATTGACGAGACGCAACTGGCCGATGTTGGGTCCAGCTGCCGTCGTGACGATCTCCTCGCCTGGTGTGAAGCATACGACCCCGCTATCGCCGAGCGATTCATTGTCCACGATACACTAGCGGCGTTAGTGGATGAGTAATTAATCATTTCATTTTTACTCGATCCCCCAATTCATTAAATACTCTTCTTCCCCTGCACTCTCTCCATCGACCTCACCAAAATGGTGTGCCCTCACACCGCCTCTGGACGTTTTGTAGAATCCGCTTGATCGGTCTGACCATCCTCCTCTTCTTTCTCTTCTGAATCTTCAGTGACATGGGTCGGTTTTAGGCTAGCCTGTCTACCCGTGGCGTCGGCTCGCGGCATCGTCGTCAGCTCCATGGGCTTCTTGCGCAGCACGTCGGCGTAGAGCGAGTGGGCAAACACACCGGCCACCATCCCTACGACGCACGCCGAGCGGAGGCTCTTGGCAAACTTGAGCGCCAGCAGCGTTGCGACCACGCCACCCGAGCCTTTCACGGCCGTCTCCACACGCGGACGCGTGCGCAGCTGCGCGAGTGAGTCGGCGGCCGCCTGGGCCAGTGCACGCGCAAGAGAGAGCACGTCGAGAGACAGGCGCGGCACGTCCATAAAGCTGCTGCTGTTGGTGCGGCTAATCGCATACTGGAAGCGCCGTGAGCGGCGACGTTGAAGCGGCGATTGCGACATATCGGTGTGGGAGGATAAGTACGAGTGAACAATGGGAAGTGTGAGTGAGAGAATTTGAATGGACACCTCAATAGAAGGCGGACTCGTTCTGAACGAGATGTCACTATAACGAAGGCGCAAGCTGTCACATAGCGACGCGTTTTTGATGGGCCAGTGTGGAACCGAAAGAATCGATTCACCTCGGCCACTATGCAGCACGCGGCCGGCGGCGATGCCGAGGTAGGGCGCGATTGCAGCCACTACAGCAGAGGATGTCGCGTGCTGGCGTCGTGCTGTCACGTGTGGGTGGGCTGCCGCCTCTGCCACAACGAGCTCTTCACGGACCATGAGATCGACCGGCACGCCATCCGCACAATGCAGTGTCTCGCGTGCGACACCGTCCAGCCTGTACGTTGGCGTCTAAGGTTACAGGGATGGTACTTGCGCGGAGGGATATTGACATGAATGCAGTGTGGACGCGAGTGCAGACAGTGCGCTGCTGTAATGGGTGACTACTTTTGCGGCGTCTGCAACCTCTTTGATAACGACGGCACGCGCAAGAAAATCTTTCACTGTGACGACTGCGGTATCTGCCGGTACAGTCCACGCCATCTACACGGCTGCAGAATCCTATGGATCATGCTGATGCATCTGTATGGTTGACCACAGCGTTGGGGGGCGGGAGAACTTTTTCCACTGCGAACGGTGCTGCGGCTGCTACCCGCATTCGCTCAATAATCGGCACCGGTGCGTCGACGGCTCAATGCACCGCGAGTGCGCAATCTGCCTCGAGCGTACATTCGACTCGCTTCAGACGGTGAATGTCTTGGCCTGTGGCCACGTGCTGCACCACTCGTGCTACCGAGAATACGTCCGCTATGGGTACGCAGCGTCTGTTTGAATCCTTGCCTTGGTTGAAAATATCACTGATTTCTTTGGTATGACTACTCGATAGGAATGTGGTGTGTCCGACGTGCCGTACAAGTCTTCTGTCTCCTCGTCAGCAAGAGCAGCTCCGAGCAAATGCCACGGGGGTCGCTGAAGTGGATGGAGACGACACGAGCGACGGCGAAAGCGAAAGCGACGAGAGTGACCAGAGCGACGACGTCGACTCGGTCCGTTCGGACGATGATGGTGAGACTGACAACATTGGCATTGATGCTGACGTCCTGCGAGCGGTTGTGTGGGAAGACGTCGGCGAGAACGACGTCGAAGGGCTAGGTGACAGCGACGAAGAGGAAGAGACAGAGACAGAGACAGCACGCCGTCATCGATAGACGACAGGACACCTGTGATAGAGAGCGTCTGTGTAGAGGTAATTTAGTGATGAACACTTTTAACTATAAGCACGGAGTCAAGGTTTCTTTTTTTGCCAACTTGATTAAACGCCACGACGGCACAGACAGTAAATAACAGCCATTCCATCTAAAACGCGTGTTCGGTCGCTTCGTCGTCGCTGCGCAGCAGCTCAGGCTCTTCCAACAGCGACGCCGACTTACAGTCGAGCGAACAGTGGTGCTTGAACGGCGTGACCCCAACGACAAAGTTGCGTGCGCACATTTGGCAGCGGCGCCACTCGACGCGGACGTCGGCGCCGTCGCTCAACGCTTTGCGGCGCAGTCCCGCGTGGCGGTGACGACGCGACGCGTCGCCAGTCGCGTCTTCCGATCCGTCGTACGAGGGCTGGAGCGTTGTCGCAAACGAACTGCAGCGCCTAGAATACCGGTACACGTCCGATCGGCGGCTCGCGCCGGCCAGTGCGACCGGGCGCAGCAACTTGACTTCTTCGTGCTTGGCCGGGCGTCCGCGCATCTTGCGCAGCCAGTTGCGCGTCCGTTCGCTAAAATCCCACGCGCCGCCCATGTTGTGGTATTGTAAAAATATGTATCTCGTTTCTCTTTGGTGGTGGAATCGCAAATGAGAATCTTTGGGGTGGCATCTTTCAAACGCCAAGTCGTTTGATGTTGGCGTCCGTCGTTGGCGTCGGTCGTTGATTGTGGGATGAAGGGTGACGGACGGGCCAGCCATCACGTGTGGGGTTTCCATAGAGAGGGAGAAGGCGAGGCGAAGGACCTTCAACCAGCTCACAAAAAAGGTGGCGTTCCAGTTTATCCCAGGCGGGTCCAAACCGAGAAATCCCCCGCAACTCGCAGCTGCTGCCAATGGAGCCAATCATGGGTCGCGTCAGCCCATCATCTCAGAGGAACAGAGTGATGGTCCTTAGACAGCCGTCCAGATTACTCGGGAATCCGTGGATCATCGCAACAAGGAGTTATCCGGTGTTGACGCTTATCTAGGCGACTGCGTCACAGATGCACTTGAAAAGCTGCCATCAGGAAGAGGCGGAGAAAAAGAAAAAAGAAAAAAACGAGAGAGATCAACAACCAAGATGGCAGCTTTTTCGGTAGGATACCGGTAATCAACAGTCCTTCACCACCCAAATGAAGCCACGCCACCAGAAAGAGTTTCAGGTTGCAGTCAGTTGGGTTACATCGCATTAGTGGACTGTGGGTTACAATCGAGAGGGTTACAATTGCTCCAGTTATTCTTGTGGACCACAAGAACGTTCACCACTCGATAGTTTGATTGGATAAAACTTTAAACTCTCACCTATTGGTGTAAATTCAACAGTAAACAGCGTTTCATTGGTTGTATATTACACAGATCTTTAATTTACAGCGCCTACAGTGGTTTTCCCATCCTCCCATTCTCGAATGTGGCTGTGTGGTGCGAAGGCACTTCGCCACCACGATCCTCACACGGCAACTTTTCTCCTGACAACTTGTCGCTCCCCATGACGCCGCCCCCGCCGCGCTCGCTTCCGGAGCGCATCTCGTTTCCGGAAGAGGAAATCAAGATCCTCAACCTCTGGGAGCAACTGGACGCGTTCCAGAAGTCGCTCGCGCTGTCCAAAGATCGCAAGCCATTTACGTTCTACGATGGCCCGCCGTTCGCCACGGGCTTGCCGCACCACGGCCACTTGCTGGCCGGCACGATCAAGGACACGGTCACGCGCTTTGCTCACCAGACCGGCCACTATGTTGAGCGCCGCTTTGGCTGGGATTGCCACGGTCTCCCGGTCGAAAACGAAATCAACAAGAAACTCGGCGTGACCACGAAAGAGCAAGTGCTCGAAATGGGCATTGACAAGTACAACGCCGAGTGCCGTGGCATTGTGCAGCGTTACACGAAAGAGTGGGAGCGCACGGTCAAGCGCATTGGCCGCTGGATCGACTGCGAGAACGACTACAAGACAATGGAGCCGTGGTACATGGAGTCGGTCTGGAACGTGTTCCAGACCATTTTCGACAAAGGGCTGGTCTACCGCGGGTACAAGATTCTGCCGTACTCGACGGGATGCACAACCTCGCTGTCCAACTTTGAAGCCAACTCGGACTACCGCGACACGCCGGATCCGTCGGTCGTTGTGAGTTTCCCGCTGGTCGACGACGAGAGTGTCGCGCTCTTGGCGTGGACCACGACGCCGTGGACGCTACCATCCAACTTGGCGTTGTGCGTGAATGAAGCGTTCGACTATGTCAAGGTCAAGGACCTCAAGACCGAGAAATTTTACATTCTCGCGCAATCGCGCCTTGTGCAAGTGTACCCCAAGCTCGAGAAGAAGGGGTACAAGGGCGGCGAGTTTGAGATTGTCGAGACCTTCAAAGGCTCGACGCTCGTGGGCAAGCAATACGTGCCGCTGCTCGACTGCTTCAAGGACTGGCCGAACGCGTTCCGCGTGCTCTCGGACAATTACGTGACTGAGGGTAACGGCACGGGCATTGTCCACCAGGCACCGACCTTTGGTGAGGACGATTACCGTGTCTGTGTGAAGAACAATGTGTGCGACAAGTTTGAGCTGCCCGATCCGCTCGATGCCAATGGCAACTTTACGGACGCGGTGCCGTTTGTCAAGGGTCTCCACGTCAAGGCGGCCGACGACATTATTTGCAAAGAGCTCAAGGACAAGGGTCGACTTGTCTCGAAGCAGACTATTGTGCATAGCTACCCGTTCTGCTACCGCTCGGGCACGCCGCTCATCTACCGCGCTGTGCCCGGTTGGTTTGTCAACGTGGAGAAGATCCGCGAAAACATTATCGAGAACAACCGTCAGACCTACTGGGTACCGGCTTTCGTGAAAGAGAAGCGCTTCCACAATTGGCTCGCGGACGGCAAGGACTGGAACATCTCGCGTGGTCGCTTCTGGGGGACGCCGCTGCCGTTGTGGGTCAGCGAAGACTATGAAGAGGTGGTGTGCATTGGCTCGATCGAGGAACTTGAGAAGCTCTCCGGCGAAAAGGTGTCGGACCTCCATCGTGAGTTTATTGACCACATCACGATCCCGTCCAAGCAGGGCAAAGGTGTGCTGCGACGTGTCGAGGAAGTTTTTGACTGCTGGTTCGAGAGTGGCTCTATGCCGTACGCGCAGCAGCATTACCCGTTCGAGAACAAGGAAAAGTTTGAGGCCGGATTTCCTGCCGACTTTATCGCCGAAGGGCTCGACCAAACGCGCGGTTGGTTCTACACGCTCATGGTCATCTCGACCGCGCTCTTTGACAAGCCGGCGTTCAAGAACTTGATTGTCAATGGCCTTGTGCTGGCCGAAGATGGTCGCAAGATGAGCAAGAGTCTGCGAAACTATACGGACCCGTCGGAGATTTTCGAGCGCTACGGCGCCGACGCCTTGCGTCTCTACTTGATCAACTCGCCGGTCGTCCGCGCCGAGCCGCTCAAGTTTGTCGAAGGCGGCGTGCTGAACGTCATTAAGGACTTGTTCCTTCCGTGGTTCAACTCGGCACGCTTCTTTGCCCAGAACGCCTCACGTCTCGAAGAAATCATTGGCATCCCATTCGTCCCATCTTCGGAAGCCGCACTCGCGTCCAAGAACGTGATGGATTCGTGGATCATTGCGGCGCTGCACAACCTCATCAAGTTTGTGCACGCGGAAATGGCGGCGTACCGTCTGTACACGGTCGTGCCCCGCCTCGTGGAGTTCATCGATCAGCTCACGAAGTGGTACGTGCGCTTGAACCGTCCGCGCTTGAAGGGCGGCGATGGTAACGACGATGCGCACGTTGCGCTCTCGGCATTGTACGAAGTGCTGTACCAACTGTGTAAGCTCATGGCGCCGTTCACGCCGTTTTTTGCCGAGTACATGTACCAGTTCCTTCGCCAATTCCACCCGAACGTGGTCAACAAGGTGACCAATCTTGCCGAGGACGCCGACGGCATTGCGACGAGTGTGCACTTCCTCATGGTCCCGGATTTCGACGTTAGCCGTGTCGACTTGGGCGTCGAAGTCCAGATGAAGAACTTGCAGACAGTCGTGGAGATTGGTCGCGTCGTGCGCGAGCGCCGCACGATTTCGCTCAAGAACCCTGTGTGCAAGGTGCTCGTGGTGTCGAGTGATGCGGCCACGATTGACGGGCTTAAGACCCTCAAATCGTACATTCACGATGAACTCAACATGCGCGACCTCGAATTCACGCAGAACGAAAAGGAGTGGTGCGTGCTCAAGGCCGAGCCCAACATGAAGGCGCTGGGGCGTCGCCTCGGCAAGGCGCTTAGCGCCGTGCGCAAGTCGATTGATGCGCTCTCTCACGATGACGTGAGTGCATTCCTCCAGACCAAGAAGATCACGGTGGACGGCCACGAACTGACCGAAGACGATTTGGTGGTTAAGCGCGAGTTCAAGGGCGACAAGACGATTTACGAAGCCGATGTCTCGGCGGACGGCAACCTCACGGTGATCATCGATACGCGTGAAGACGACGAGCTTAAGCTCCAAGGCATGGCGCGCGAGTTTATCACCCGCACGCAGAAGCTGCGCAAGAAGGCCGGGCTGGTCGTGCAGGACAAGATCCAAGTCTACTTTAGCGAGGCCGCAGGCAACGCGACCATCCAATCGGCGATCAAGGGGTCGTATGCCACCGTGGCGGCCACACTCGGTACGTCGCCGGCGCCGGTCGCGCTCATGCCGGCGCACGCCGTGACCATCGTCTCGGAGGAGGCGCACTTTTCGGGCTCGACGGTGACGATCTACGTGACGCGTCCGGCCGTGTTCTTTGCGGCCGATGCCGTGCTCGCCGAGGCGTCCAAGGTCGCAGTCGAAGATGCCAAAGCGTACGTTGCGTCGATGGACTATGCCGACGTCAAGGCCGCGGTGGCCGCCAGCAACGGCGTGTCGTTCCAGGTCGGAAACGACAAGGCGACGCTTGTGAACGGCAAGCACATTTTCTTGGATGCGTTAGACTTTGTCACGGCCACCAAGCCCGAAGAGTTTTTGTGGTTGGCGCGGTCGTAGGTAGGCAAGGTAGGTAGGTGCATTGAAGACGGACAACACGAGAGCGAGCGAGTAGTCGTAAGGAGGCACGGTACTACTCTAGGTGCATTGCAGATTGACAAGAAAGAGAGAGAGGAAGCGAATAACAAAGGCGACAGCACAGACGGCTCCACACCTGTATGCCGTTCATAGGGAGGGGAGATTCGGGTATACCTCGGCATCGATCCTTTAGCGCGACTAACAAATGAGTGCGTGGATATGCATAACCATTCCTCTCCAATTAGTACTTTGTAGAGCGGCATTCATTAGTTTGTGTGTAGGTAGGAGGTACTCGGGAAGTAGGTATAGTATTCCCTGCGTCACGGTGACAATAACATTAGAGACAGACAGAGTACTCCAGTAAGTACTCCCCTCTCTGCTCACTGGCTAAACTTGGTCGAGAGGTAGTCGTAGAGCACGAGCACAATGCCAAACTGCGGCGCAATGCGGCTCACGCGTGGGCCCCAGCCAGCAAAAAGCCCGGCGACGCCGCCTTCGGCCCGCACGGCATGGAACGTATCCATAAACGTATGGGTCGTAGCGTTGCGCGACTGCATGCGCGTCTTGAGCACGTCCAGTGGCGTCGAAAAGAACGCCGCGGGAATGCCTGCCGAGGTAGCTGCGACCATCGAGAGCCCGAGCGACGACGCGCCGTCGGTAATCCCAATCTGCTTCTTGGCGGCGTCGTAGAGCGTAAAGTAGCTGGCCGCAAACATGACGTCGCGCGCAACGCACGCACTGTAGCCGCGGTAGACGCCTTGGAGACCGAGCTCGCGGATTACGCCACTGGCCGTGAGTGAGCTGTCGAGCTGCATGCGCACTTTGACAATCTCGACAGGGTTCATCACAATCGACTGCATGACGCCCGAGGTCGCGGCCGATGTGATGGATGCGACAAAGGTCGTTGGGTCAGCAAAGCGGCTCTTGACGTACTCGCGCGTCGCGAGCGAAATCGCCTTGTCAGGGATCGTGCCCATGAGCTGCGGCCCGAGGCCTTTGTAAAACGCCAAGACGCCTTCTTGTTTGAACAGCGTTTGGAGGATCTGGACAGCCGAGGTCGGGACACGGCTGTTTTGCATGCGCGTCTTGACGACGTCGACGGGGTACACCGTGATGATACCGCCCATGCCGGCGGTCGCACCGATCCAGAGCGACTGGAACACGCCCTGTGTCTGCACTGGAACTTGCGCTAGCGTTTGGCTCGTCGACTCGTTCGACGCTGGCGCGGCGGCGGCAGCGGCCAGCAGCGCAGCCGTGTTGCGGCGGCGGACGTGCTCCATGGAGGTCGATGAGGCGATTGAGCTCTGCATGATGGTGGGGGTGGGGTGGGTAGGAGGTGAGGGGATTCCGGCGGGAGAGAGGATTACGATGTGATCTGTCTGATCCACGGCAGAGACAGACCGAGAGGAGTGGCTTCAACTGCGCACGTCGTCTTCTCCAATGACGGGACGATTGCGCAAGTGAGGGTGACTACTCCGCAATTGCGTGACGCGACAAGGGAGAGAGGAGACCAATCACCACTTCCAATAGATGGATGCGTGACGTGACGCAGCACCGCCGTAGCCACTGACACAAATCTCACCACCATACAAGGAAGCAGAGCGGCCAGGAAGCGATGACGCGGTGGCGTCATGCGGGTGCAAACCCTGCTGACGCATAGCTGATTGGCTCAGTTGCCGACGACGCACCGGCTCTCTGTCAAGCAGCTCGCATCTGTTGTTCGATCTTTTTCGAAACAAAACCACATTTAGGGCAAAACACAGTTTAGGATTGAAAATATGTTCAGCTCAAAACAATATTTGGAAACCATCCACGGTTTAGGAATGTCGTTCACTAAACTTGGGTGGTCCACATCTACCTGATTTTTTGTTGGTAGACTGAGTCTGATTTTTATCTGAGTCGACCAGTCTGCTTGACGCGCGTCAGTTCCTCGTGTCTTCCGGGCCATCTGCATCTCTATCTCTATCACCAGTCGCTGCGCGTCGCCGCCCTTGTGCGCTCCCCCCACACGCCCACGATGGTGTCCTCCGACATGTTCACCGGCGTGATCTACCAGATGGTCGTCATCTCGCCCGCTATCTCCTGGATCCTGCAGCCTGGCCGCTTCTCGCCGCGTCAGGGCTTTTTCTACGCTGTAGCCTTCCTCGTGGCTATGGCCGCGCTCACCATCGTACGTTGCGTCTTCGACAAAAGTGCCGATACATGCTGACCATCACTCCTCTCCCTCTTGTGTCTTGCGTAGGGTCTACAAGTCTCGGAGCAGGCCGCCAATTTCTACAGCGTCGTCGGCTCGCCACGCGACGCCTCCCTCACCGATATTAAAAAAGCGTTTCGCGCGCGCTCGGTAGACCTCCATCCCGACAAGAACCCGTCGCCCACGGCCGCCGACGACTTCAGTCGCTTGCGACTGGCGTTTGATGTTTTGGGTGATGCCCACAAGCGCGGGCTCTACGATCGCTACGGCGAAGGCGCGGTCGAAAAAGACCGCCAGGCGTTGCTCATTGAGACGCTGATCAACGCGCTTTCGTACTATGGCGTCTGGGCCGTGCTCACGTACATGCTGACGCTCAGCGACAATGCCCGCGACGCGCGCGCGTGGACCTACGTGGGCATTGTCCTCCTCTTTGTCGCCGAGCTCAACCTCCAGTTCACCGACGCGACCTTGCCGCCGTCGTTTTTCCCGTACATGACCATTTACGAATTTGTGCAGACATTGCGCGCGGCGTTTCCTCTGTTTGTGAACGGCGCGCGTGCTATCGGGGGGTACTACTACCGTGATCTCGTCGGCGAGAACTTTGCGTTGGGCATCGAACTGCTCAAGAGCAACAAGGTATTGTAGAGTGTGTAGAATACTCTAGGACCCACTGTCGTCTAACGTTCATACTTGTGATGTGTAGGCGATTCTGTTGTCGATGCGGGAGCTCCAAGGCGATGTGGCGTCGTCGCGTCGCCGCGCCGAACAGCCGCAGCCTCCGCCATCCAAGGTCGTGATGGGCGACGCCGTGCCGGCGGCCGCGCGCAAGCGGCTCAAGCACCACAAAGATACGCCAAGCGCAGTCAACGCACCGCTCGCTGACGAAACCGAGTCGTGGACGCCGGAAGAACAGGCACTCCATGCGCCGGCGCCCCAAGTGCAGGCGGCGCCAGGCTTCCAGATCCCGAGCTTTGTGTACTTTATTGTGACGTACTTTGTGCTCAACTACTTTTTCGGGTGAAAGACGTAATAGAGCTATTCCTACTTCTGCGTGCTCCACGGCAGGTGGTCCAGATCAACATTGCCGCCCGAGATGATCACCCCGATATTCACAACCGTCTTGCCTTCGCCTAGAGCCTTGAGCGGCAGTTTGTGGGTGATAACACCGGCCGCTGCCGTCGCGCCGCTGGGCTCGACCACGAGCTTC
>JAADVD010000443.1:0-23639 GCA_023334535.1 Pythium vanterpoolii
ATGTTTGATGTTTGTGGGGCGAACGGTCATCTGACCTGTGATTGGGTAAACCGACACATCACTCCAAAATGCACGCTCGATTTGTTGAAGACCAACATTCTGTATCAAAACAGCTGGTGCGGGGGCTGCTTGGGCAGTTTGGATTTTAGGAAAATCCGTTTTTGGACCCGTATTTTAGAAGTAGTTCGGAATTGGACCCGTATGATTCATGTTTTGACAACACACGCGTATTTTTCGTTTCGCACCCGGTTTTGACATCGGCACTGAACAAAAAGCTGGCGTCAACTTGAACACCATCAAGACGGATGGAAGCAACAGCAATCACAAGTGTTAGCATGAGAGGTGCAAAATGCAAGCTCTATTTCATTCGCATCCAGTGACCATATTAAGTCTCGCTCCCTAAAGGTGTATCATAGCGAAAACGTTTCCTGTACACAATCTGTGCGCTGTAACAACTACGTATCTTTTCTGCTGTTATGCTTGGTGTGTTGATCGGAGTGCTTCCTGTCGTTGCCGAAGGTCTTTCGCGCAGCTTTTTCTTTCGGTGCTCGCAGGTTCTCACGTTGTTGTTCAGGACTCGCACCAATTGCGAATTCTCACGAATCGCGGTTGACCTCGCACATTTTCGATGAGAGGTGGTCGAGTGCTGACTGGAGTAAGCGTACGTGTGTCGACACCGGAGACGTCGGCGCCGGATGATTTTCGGAGACGAGATACTGCAAATTGGAGAGATTCAACCAAGAGGGTCATGACCGAGGCACGGATAGCAGAACTCCGTCCAGAAACCGCACCGCCACAGCCGTAGATCGAGCTTTACCTTTGCGTACGAGTTGTCGGAAAGCCTGAGAACCGCTACGACAACGGCAAATGACGGCACAGCGAAACGTTCCTGGCCTTCTCGCATGTTGTCTTTCACCTTAGCCACGACCCAGGGCACGAACACGCTTGTCATCCTTGCGTACTCCTTGGACTTCGCGAATGATCGCACGTGGATATTCCTGAAGATATCATTCAGGCACGCAAACCACTTCCGCTTGGGGAGAAACCAACTATTGGACGCCTCCGCAAAATTGGTAGTAACCTGTCCATATCGTGGTCAAGTGAAGAGTCACGTCACCCAGTCGAGTTCGTTGATATCAAACAACTGCAAGCAGTTTGTTCAGTTTACGACACGCAGACTAGCGTATAATGCCACGACGGGGGGGTGAGAGGCCGTTGTCCGGGTATTCGTGGATAGAAACGAAAACACGCTGAATTCGGTTGACTTGGGCGTGGACGACATTTTTGTGGCTGCCTCGATTCTCTTTCATCAATGCCTTCGCCCAACACATGTACGTGTAACTTGTCGGTGTGGCATGTTGCAGAACCTGACACTGAATCTGAAGCACGTCAAATGCGGGCTTGTACGTGACGCGTACGCCGTATTCGACTCGACAACGATCGATTTTGACCTTGGCTTTCGCGCCGAGTTGTAGCGGAAGACGGCACTGGCTGCTTCGTAGATGATAGCAGTGTTCGCGACCGAGAAAGATCCTGCCGCGCAAGTGTACTCAAGCGAGGCAGAAGTGACGCGAATGGAACCGTCCTTGTTAACGCGCCCTCAAACGAAGAAGCAGCAGGTCTTGCTCTTGCAGCGCGCTGTGATCTTCTCTTTGGTGTTCTCCGGAAACCAACAGCCTCTCTTACTTTGCAACGAAAATCCTTACAATGAGCTCACTGCACCACAATCCATTGTTTTAGCCATCGACCAGAGCGAAGTGGAGGACAACAGCGACCTTGAAGGCGGTTTTCTCTGGGATACGCGTGCTTGCTGCATGCGCCTCATCTTTTGCTCGACGATTTACTCTACATGTTGCGCAAGTATTTGCTCCGCGCGGGGTCGCTCACTTGCTTCTCCCCATCCGTGGCGCACGACTTGTGCAACACGAGTGGTTGTTTCGCGCCTTTGCGCTCCGTACGGTCGCCCTATGTGGACAAACTGCAGTCACGCATTCTTTCCTGTTGTCCAATCAACTGTCCCAATATACGAGCATGTCATGGGTAGCTCAAACATGTGTTGATGATCCCGAGCTCCAGACGGCTCGTCTCGTGCCCCAGCTTACCAAGATCAACTCGCGCATGGAGCACATCGAGCATATGCTCGAAACGCGCCTGCCACGAGCCGTCAGCATCTCGAGCGTACGAAGACACGATTGCGACGGAGTCGGAGCCATCTTGAGATGATGGCGACGCTAGAGACGAAGAAGCTGTGTCTAACGTGATCTATACTCCGAGTACGAAAGCTTTTGGTTTTAATCCATATCAACTTTCTTTCAGCAGTGGATGTCTAGACTCGCGCATCGATGAAGAACGCTGCGAACTGCGATACGTAATCAAATTCCAAAATCCAGTGAGTCATCGAAATTTTGAACGCACATTACACTTTCGGGATATCCCTGGAAGTATGCTTGTATCAGTGTCCGTACATCAACTTGTCCTTCTTTTTTGTGTAGTCAAAAAGAGAAATGGCCGACTGTGAGGTGTCTCGCTGGCTCCCTCTTCGGAGTAGAAGACGCGAGTCCCTTCAAATCTAAGCTCGCTCTTTCTTGTGTCTATGAGACGTGTGACTTGTGAACGTGCGAGTGGGCGACTTCGGGTAGGATGTAAAGGAAGCAACCTCTATTGGCAGTATGTTTGGCTTCGGCCCGACGTTGCAGCTGACTGTGTGTGTTTTTCTGTTCTTTCTTTGAGGTGTACCTGTTTGTGTAAGGCAATTTCTGTGCAAATGGTTATTGTTAGTAGCGAGTTGCTGCTCGTGGACGCCCTGTTCGCAGGTAGAGGAGGCAACGCCAATTTGGGACTAGTCTACGAACATGGTATTAATTTACAATGTTTGTAGGCGCTTTTCAATTTTGACCCGATATCAAGTAAGACTACCGCTGAACTTAAGCATAATAATAAGCTGAGGAAAAGAAGTAACAAGGATTACCCTAGTAACGACGAGTGTCCTTTGCTGATGTTAAAGTGTGGAAAATCGCCTTAAACAGTATGTACATGCAAAGAGACAATTGCTGGGCAGCCGAAAACGCACGAGTACTTTCCTGATGTTAATGTGTGGGAAATAGAGCTAAAATAGACGCGGAATAACATTAGACGGGAGCGCTGCAAATTAATGTATTGATATACAGTAGGGGTCCTTATGTGTGGGAATAACATTAGGGGAATGCACTGCACACATATGGGGAAATGCACTGCACAAATAACATTAGGAAAATACACTGTATAAATATGTAGCAGGAGACACACGGGCCAAATAACATTAGGGAAATGCGCTGTATGAATATGCAACAGCAAATGCGAAGATGTAACAGGAGATGCACTGTATGAATGTACAACAGCAAATGCATGTGCTGAATAACATTAGGGAAATGCACTGTATAAATGAACAACAGAGAATGCATGGGTAAGAATGCAGCAGGATAGAAGAGATCCATACTCGACAATCCCACCTTTCGGATGGTTTCTATTACCTTTTTCTTATAGGAGCCACTTCTCCCCACTCAAATCTCGAGTCCTCTCTTGCGCAGATCTTCCTTGGCTTCAATGACTTGGCGATCGAGTTCCTTCGCAGCCTCTGGACAGTCGGTGACCGCCATGACCGACATGGCGATCACTGCGAGCGAGTACGCGCCAAATGTCACGAGCGCGTACATGGGCAGCACATAGACGACTTGCAGCACGCGCGCATCGGCGACGCTCTGGGAGACGTACTGGATTAGCAGCAGCCACAGCGCAAGCGCCACGAGAAACGTTGATAACCACTTCTGATACTTGAGCATTCTGTCTGGATCGTTGTCGCCTGGGACGCCTACTGCTTTCTCCTCGCGGCTCTTGTGATCGCTTTGGACGTTCTTTCTTGCCACGTTGTTGCCTGCTGATGAAGAGCTCCAGTATGTACCTTATCTGTGGTACACCAATGAACAACGGGTACCATTCTTATGGTACTGTGTACCTTTCTTTAGGTGAAGCCACTCTGGTGTCTCTTGAATCAGGTAAGCCAACCGGTAAAATGACCCAAGATGTCGAGCGCCAGCAGCTCCATGGATCGCCGAGAAGCACTGTGCGGACGTCGCAGTATGAGTATGTACACCAACTACGCAAGGTAGGTTTGCGGCTCATTGGATCCTTCGGTTGTTGATGTACCAACAATTTCAACGATACCACCACTTTAGCTCTACGCGCGTCGTCGATTCTGTGAACGCAGCGCCTGCATATTGGGATTCTCCGGTATACTCCTCATGCTCGCGCAGAACGAACTGCTCATGAACAGCGAGAACGACTTGCGACCGTCACGTCGTGAGACAGGCGTCGTCATCTTGAAATCGATCACGTCCGTCACAACCGCTTTACTGGTAATCCTCATTCTCATCCAGTACGCCACGCGCACGGGCATCCACAAGCTCCAGAATACCGTACCGCCCACCACCAATTTCTTCCTCGCCCAATACCCGCTGATCTTGCTCGAGATATTTCTCTGCGGCTTCCACATCCCGCCCGGTGTCCACGGCACGATCCCAATCCGCCAATTCTACAGCTCGCTCTCTCAATCCGGTGTGACCTCGTGTCCCGCACCCACGAGCTACGACCTGATGCAGCAAGGTGATGGCTGTTATATTGTCTACGCCTACCCCGTTGAGGCATTAGGTGCGTCTCTATATATCCCCTGAAAATATCTCTGTGCTTATGGGGATATTCTCTTCTAGGTGTGTTTATGATCGTCCGCCTTTACCTCCTCGCTCGCTACCTGCGGAGTGCCTCGTCCCTGTACTCGCAGTGGGTCGCCTTCGTTGGGTCGCTCAATGACCTCAACGCCATGCGGCCATTCTTCCACTTTAAAGCGCTGTTCAAGATCCGTCCGCTGCTGCTCCTTGTGCCACTGGCCTTGCTAAATACTTTTCTCACCGCGGCCGTTGTCCGCATCCTCGAACACCCTGTGCAAGCAGCGTTTGCCAACTACTGGAAATCCGTCTGGCTCGCCGCCGTCACCATGGTACGTAGTGAATAGCTCTCAGCAATCAACTCTACACTCACGTCTTGACCATCTCTCATAGACCGCGACTGGCTTTGGCGACTATTATCCCGTGACCTACTTTGGCCGGGGGTTTATGATCGCGAGTGCCATGTCGGGTGGGGTCCTACTCATCGCTTTAGTACAGTCGCTGTTCTTTGGGGTCCTCGAACTCTCGCCCCGTGAGCTCAAAGTCAAGTACCTCATTGATCTCGATACCTGGGAGCAAGCGACCCACGACAACGCTGCCCAGATGATCCAAGCCGCGTGGGCCCTACACCGTCATGCGACTGTATCAAACAAAAATCGCTCTGGGTCTCTCCAACAGCTCTATGCAAAAATGCGAGAAGCGCGTCGCCTACGATCCTCCATACCCGAGGCAACGCTGAGTATTGAAGAACAGATCGCCGAGATGGAGCACGCAGTCATCCAACGCATGCGCCTCATGGAAGACGAAGAAGCCAAGGTCCTCGAACGGATCCAGGAGAAGACCCGCCACGTCGCCATGCTCAAGGCACAGCTCGAGCGGCGCCAATTGCACTGATGGACTCGACTCATGTAAAAGTATATCACATTCTTAGACAGCGAAGGCGTTGGCAATGTTATGAAAGCGGGTGGGGTCCTCGGCCCGCGCCGCAGCATAGTCGGGGTCGGCTTCGACCCGTCGACGCAATTGGTCCTTGAGTTCGCGACTAAACACACGCGCAAGGCCGGACTGCGTGAGCTGCGACACGATATTGTCGTGGTACTCGTTCCACGTGGCGCTGTGCTCGGCTTTCGTGGCGCGCACAGCTTCGTTGAGAAGGCTCGCGAGTAGGGTGTCGCTCTCCATGTAGACGTTCGGCAGCGGCTTGGCATTGCCGTGGTACGAGCGACTGGGCGGTTTGCCGTACACTTTGGCGGATACGAGCTCGCGCTGGGTCTTGTCGTCTTGGCGAATCGTCGCGAGCCAGTCGACTTGTTCGTTGTGGGGTACGTGCTGCTTGACGAGCTCATCCCATGAGAGTTGCTCTTGCCGGAGGGCGGCTCCGCGGCCACCGACCCCACCCATGCCACCGGCGCCGCCAAACATCTGCGACATCATGGGCATCATTTGCGACATCATCTGGCCGAGGTCGTTCATACCACCGCTGCTACCCCCACCGCCACGCGGCGGCGCGCCAAACGGAAAACCCATGGGCATTGCAGGGGCGGAGGTTGGAGGTGGTGTACGGCGCACAGGATTGATAGTCTCAATGATGTCATCGTCGACCTCGTTCTGCTCGATCTCCATCTCCAGCAGCATGTCGTCGGCGAGACTGTCGAGCATCTCGTCGTCCGAGAGCGACATGTCATCTAGTATATCCTCGTGGCTCATGCTTCCTGCTTTCCCCCTTGGCGTTTGCCTTCTGGAAGGGCATCGTGGTGCCCTGTTCCCTCTTCACCTTGAGCTCTTCTTTTTTAGCCAATAATATACCTTTACGTCCTTGTATCAGCCAATCATATGGGTATCAAGGTCTCCCTACCTTCTTTAGGTGATATCTTGCATGACTTAACAGAGGTAGATCACAACAAGACCTACTCATCCCGTTGGCTGGAAGCCAAACCAACAAAGGCCGACCTTGGAATTCTCACTGATGTCGGATCGCGAGCGCCTCGTGCGCTTCTACAAGAAGTACAATGCCGACAAGATCCACGAGATCGACGGTGTACTCGAGCGTTTCCGTGGCAAGGAGGCGCAGCTCTTCAAGTCGCTCGTCAAAAAGTACGGCCCCGAGCCCAGCGCCGACGAGATCCTTCCATCTCCAAAAGCAACCAAGACCGCCGCGGCGTCGGCGCCGTCTGTCGACGTCCCGGAATCGCAGGTCGTCAAGGATTTCAACCACGCACGTCTTCTGGCGTTCTACCAAAAGTACAACCCCGAAAAGGTCGCCGAGGTTCCGACCGTGCTGGCGAAATACCGCGGCAAAGAAGCGGCGCTTTTCAATGCACTCGTGAAAAAGTACGGCCCCGAGCCGGATGATTCCGACGACGAGGACGACGACGAGGACGCACAACCAATGAAGGCGGTTGTGGAAGAGGAAGCGGACGAAGAAGAGGACGATGAGGAGGAGGAGGACAACGAAGAAGAAGAGGAGAAAGCTGGTATCCCCAAAGTCAAGAAAGTCGTCTACTGTCCGATTGATACGCTGCCGGCCGAGTACTGCGAGTATGGGCCTATGTTCCAAGAAGCGAAGCCATGGCTGGCCGAGCACTACCCGCACATGCGTCTCCAGAAGTACAACCGCACGGTCACCGAATACTTGGAGGCCGAGCGCCAGATCGCCGAAGGTGTCGAAGGCGTGACGCTCGAAGTCGGCGGCAAACAAGTCAAGAAGAAAAAGTCGAAAAAGACCGAAGGCATGAGCCTCGAAGACGTCGTGATCACACTCTCCAAGAGCTCGCGCAAGGGCCGGAAGCGCCTCACGTTTATCACTGGGCTCGATGATATTGAAGGCATCAATATGAAAGATACGGCCAAGAACTTGGGCAAGCGTTTTGCCTGTAGCTCGTCGTTGTCGGCCAGTGATACGGGCAAGCAGCAGATTCAACTCCAGGGTGATTGCATTACGGAATTGCTCGATGTATTGCCCAAGACGTTTGGGATCTCGGAGGACCAGATCGTCATCACCGAAGAAAAGCGAAAGTAGGAAGGCTCGTAGGACGTACCGCTAGAAAGAGGATAGTGGCCATTATGGAACAGTCCACAGTCAATGATGCATCACATAGTATATGCCATTGGGTAGCGTCGAGTCGGACGATCGCCATGCGCAAGTGAGCCAATCGATATGGGACGGACCAGTACGACGGAGCTCTCACCTCAGGTTGTTGAAGCGGACCAGTACAACTTGGTCTGCCACATTTCAGAAATACTGACATGTGATTGGCTAATGGAGAGCTTCTTCTCAAATTTGATTCGCTGATATTCGGCTTCTTTGTGGATCTTCATTGTGCAAAGCCTGTTGATGCTGTACGAGCAGAGAAGAATTTGAGCGACGCGCACATCAGCGGGCGGCGTGCAAGAAGCTCTGGACGATATCGCCGCCGTGGGCATTCGCTGTCTAGCAAGAAGACAAACCATCCGTCCAGCTAGTCGCAGAGACATTCCATGAGTGACTCAGCCGGTCTCAGCTGGCGCGGCGCCGACATCGAGAGTCTCGATTATGGTACCTTTGTGTTCTCGCATCGCTGATAGATCACGTGTCCACTCATACACGCGCGTATCTATGGTAGATCTCTTTGAGAGTGTGGTCAACAAATCGGGCATGGGCTACCGGTACCGCGACGGTCAAGAGCGCACGCGCCTGATCTACGTGCGGTGGTTTCTCACACTCCTCGTTGGCATTGTGACCTCGCTGGTCGCGGTGTTTTTGCTCTATTGCACGACAATGCTCCACTCGATCAAGCTGCATCTACTGAAAGAAGGCATCACGCACGAACTTTCTAAGCACGTGCTGTTTGGCACGACGTTCTGGGTCATTCTGGGTTTCAACCTTGCGCTCGTGGGCGTCGCCGCGACGCTCACGTGTTTCGTGGAACCGGTCGCGGCCGGGTCCGGCATTTCCGAAGTCAAGACCACGCTGAATGGTATGAAGATCCCTCGGCTTTTGCGCATGCGAACGCTCGTGACCAAAGTGCTTGGCACGATCTGTTCGGTCGCCGGCGGACTGCCGGTCGGGAAAGAAGGCCCGATGATCCATAGGTATGATAGTAGTATTATTATGATGGAGAAGTAGTAATACTCACAATTGGTATGTGCAGTGGCTCGATTGTCGCTGCTGGGTTATCGCAAGGCAAGTCGTCGACACTCAGCTACGACACGAGGTGAGACCCTTCTTCGATCGACCGTAAAACGGATTATTACTAATATTGATTCACGTAGTTTTACGTACTTTGCGGGCTTCCGAAACGACCGTGAAAAACGGGATTTCGTTGCGTGCGGGGCCGCGGCCGGTGTCGCGACGGCCTTTGGTGCACCGATCGGCGGTGTGTTGTTTGTGCTAGAAGAAGGCGCGTCGTTTTGGAACCAGACGCTCACGTGGCGCACTTCGTTCTGTGCCATGGCTGGCACCTTTACGCTCGCGTTTTTTCTCTCGGGTATGAACGACAATCTGTCGTGGGGCACACTGGGGAGTCGCACGGGGACGTTTACGTTTGGACCGTTCACGTCGACGTCGTACCAAGTGTGGGAAGTGCCGCTGTTTATTTTTATGGGCATTGGTGGCGGCTTGCAAGGAGCTTTGTTCAATAGTCTTAACACCCGCATCGCCCGCATTCGCTCACGGTGGGTCCGGCATCGAGGTGTCGCATGGGTCGAAGCGCTGCTGATTTCGCTGCTGGTGTCGACGGCTGCATTTGCGATCCCGTTTCTCCTAGGCAAATGCCAGCCCATGCCATCGATCAAAGACGACCTCTCGCACCTCACGCAGCCTGGTACCTCCAAGAACAAGGTGTTCTCGTTTGCCATGGAGTCGTTGCGGCGAAATGGGACCGCTTGCATTTGTGAGAGCTGTACGAACGTCCAGGTCCCTGGCATGGACTGTTTCCACGCCGACGACACGGCCGAGTACCCGTACAAGAAAGAACTTCTCCAGTTTTACTGTGCCGACGGCCAATACAATGACCTGGCGTCGCTGATGCTGACCAATGGTGAAGTCGCGATCAAGCACCTCTTTCACGCGCCGGCCAACAGCTTTGACGTTCAAAACCTCGTGGTGTTTTGGGTCGTCATGACGCTCCTCGCTTGTGTTACGTACGGTGTCAAGATCCCCAGTGGCTTGTTTGTCCCTTGTCTCCTCATTGGTGCCGCCTACGGCCGACTGTGGACCCGTGTGATCAACTACTTTACGACCATGAGCCACGCCAAGACCGTAGACCCACGGACGTACGGGTTGATTGGGAGTGTCGCGATGCTGGGCGGCGTCACGCGCATGACCATCTCGCTGACGGTCATTATCCTCGAATGTACCGGCAATATCGAGTACGGCTTGCCGCTCATTCTCACATTGTTTTTCGCACGCTGGGTCGGCAACTACTTTAACGAAGGGATCTACGACATCCATATTCATCTCCGCAAAGCGCCGTTTTTGGATTGGATGCCGTCATTGCGTGGGTCGTTTTTGCGGGTCAAGCACATTATGACGCCCAACCCCAAGACTTTGCGGACCGTCGAGCGTGCAGGTGTGATTTTCGATTTGCTCGTGAGTACCAAGCACAACGCGTTTCCCGTGATTGTCGAAGACCCGACGTTCGGCCACAAGTTTTTTGCCGGCATTATCTTGCGCAAGCAGCTGAACGTTTTGCTGAGTCACCATGATTTGAGTGATGTGAAGCCCAAGCCGTTTAGTCGACGGCCGCATCCTGCTGCATATATTTCAGAGAGCTCGGGCCGCACTAAGAAGCGTCCACATCTTCGCTCGACGTCGTCGTTCTCGGGGTCATCGTTCTCGGACGGTCTTATTGGCGATCCGCCAGCCCCACGCGTGGACGAGCGGCTTTTGAATTTGGATGCGGATGGAGAAGACCACATCAACTATTGCCTCTCGTACCGTGACATGGAGACCCACTACCCGCGGTACCCCACGCCCCTTCCCTTTGCTGGTACGGAAGCGCATGTACCACCGGATACGAACGAGCGCGGCGAAGTCTATACACTGTCGGACGAAGATCGCGCTCTCTGGGTCGACCTCACGCCGTACATTAATCAGACGCCGTATCTGATTCAGGAAGAAGCGCCGTTCATGCGCGCCTACCGGCTTTTTCGCAGTGCGGGTTTGCGCCATCTTGTGGTCGTGAACCGCCACAACAATGTCCGTGGCATTGTCACGCGGCGCGAGTTGGAGGAAGAGCACTGTACGCGGTGCTTTAAGCTCGCCAAGAACATTGACACCGACGAAATCTACCCGCTCTCGAGCGCCCCGCCTGTGGGCTTTTCCCGCCAATTGCGACGCACAGTCAGCCGCACAGAACAAGTCAAACGCGCGCTCGGCATGCAGCAGAGGACGAGTGATGGGAGCTTGCCGCGGTAATCTGTGGACCAAAGCGATGTGAGCTCTTGGGTTCAGAACTGAGATGAGACGTAGCGTCCAGTATTTGGGAAAGTAGTGTACATCGTGTCTATTTTCCTGTACCTGGGTTACTGGTGGAATTGGGACCAATCACGAAACCCAATCTTGGTCGTCCGGCCGAAAAGCTCCCATCTTTCTATTGCGCGATTGCCACCTCCGCAGGCATACCATAAACAAACTCCAAGCGGGACTAGTATCGGCTTACGCATCGGTGCAGCGAGCGGCGACCGCGGCACGCAGCAGCAGGAGCAGCCGCTCCGTCTCAGGTGCAACCCTTGGAACGAGCGGGCGCTTTTTTTGGCGTTTCCACTGGTCATCATGGCGGGCTCGATGGCACAGCGACCGGCGCGACGGTTGCGCGTGCTCTGTCTCCACGGCATGTACCAGAACAGCGCGGTCTTTGCGAATAAGACTGCCCACTTGCGGCGTGGGCAGGACGAGCTCGCCGAATTCATCTACATTGATGGACCATTTACTGTCGTACCCAAGATCATCTCTCAGCGACAAGCGCCACTTCCAAAACCTGCGACCACCGTAAATGGCGCCACCACCATCCAGCCTACGCAGCGCGTACGATGTGCAAAGCGCCATGAAGAATTTCGATCCTGGTGGCGCCCAGCATCCGGTTCTCTCCACGTAAGCGACACGCAGCTTGACGACGACCGCGAAGTCCTGATCGATTTTCTTCATACCAAACTGCGCGAGCTCGGCGACATTGACGGCGTTTTGGGCTTTTCGCAAGGGGCGAGCTTGGCATCGTGGATGTGCACGCAGCAAGCGCGGCATGAGCTCCGATGGAGCCCCCAGTTGGCGGTTTTGATTGGGAGCTACCTCGGCCCAGTCCAGTACAGTTTGGAATCTGGGATCCGCCCCGACATTGCGTCGCTCCATTTGTTTGGCTCCAATGACCACGTCATTTCGGCCGCGCGATCGCAAAAGGTCGTAGAGATGTTTCAGCACGTGCAGGTATGTTAAGTGCCGTGGACCGACTGGTAAATACGGCGCATTCTGACCTCTCGGATCGTAATTGTTACAGCAGCAAGACGACCACGTCGCGACCTCGGTCCACATCCAAGGGCATGTGATTCCCAAGTCCGACGACGTTCTCTCGCACTTTCATTCGTTCCTGCAACACCAGCAGCAGCGAGTGGGCACGTCCACCACGCCCTTTGCATCGGCACTGCACGAGACTGCGCTCATAGAACACCATGCCCAGCCGTAAAACGCTTCTAATGGATACATAGTTGTAATAAATGCTTTTTCACTGAGTAAGTTTGAAATAATTGCTTAGTTATGTGTTGCCAAAAGACGGTGTGTTTGGCGTACACAGCGCAAAACAAGGTAGTAAACATTGTACCTGTCTATCGTTCTTGCGCCACAAATTCCCAACGCATTTTGACTCGCCACTTTGTATTCCCGGTCACGAAGAAGCTTCGCTCTATTGAATCCATTTGAAGATGTCGGCCCAAGAAATCGCCGAAGCGTTCGTCAAGCACTACTACACGACGTTTGATACGAACCGCGCGATGCTCGCGAGTCTCTACGTACGTTTTGCGTCGTTAGCGCCTTTGTAGGTGCGGAGTTTTGATCGATTTCGTCCTCATGGTTTCCCTTTCTGTTTCTCTAGCAACCTGTGTCGACCATGACGTGGGAAGGCACGATGCTCAATGGCCAGCAAGCCATTGTCGAGAAGCTCGGTCAGCTCCCAGCAGTTCGCCATCAGACCCTCAACATGGACGTGCAGCCGTCAACTTCGAACTCGGCTATGATCATTTTTGTCCAGGGCAAGATGCAGGTGCGTTTATAAGCCCAACTTATTGGATGCCTTTGCCTATGATACTCATACTGCGTCTGGTGCGGTACGATAGATTGAAGAGAACCCACCGCTCAACTTTACGCAAGTGTTCCAGCTCGTGGCGCACCAAGAAGGCGCGTTCTACATCCACAACGATGTCTTCCGTCTGCTGTACGGTTAAAGGGCGGCTCCGACAACAGTTCAATTCACTGTACTACCATTGGCAGTGGTGGTGCCGTGTCTGGCAAGGCGAGGCGTCGAGTACGCGATCAAGAACGAGATGAAGAGATGGAGCGAGGGAAAGAAAGAGAGAGAGAGAGAGGGCGAAGCGAGAGTATGCGAGCCGTCCACGAGCGTTTGGCTGGCGTTCGATAGTGGAATTGAAGGTAATCAAATATCCTCGGTGAACGATTTCGGAGTGCATACTTCTGTTGCCTTTGCACTATGGTGCCGAGGGGCTGAGTTGATCCAGACTCCAGGTCTATTTCGAGAAGGCGTAGGTTCACCAGTTCAAGCCCAAGACGATCAACCCATACGACGCGAGAGAGAATTACACCAAGACATTCAAAAGTGATATGAGCGGCGCAGCATTTGTGGGGAAGAATGGGGCCACGAGTGTACGTGTCTCTTTATGGTGATTAACGTTGTGTGGGTATCCAATAACGTCTGCTGTTCTGTAGCCGTCCCGCGTCACCCTCATGGAGCGCCAGCGAGATGAGAAAGGCGACGTGTCGATGTTGGCCCAGCTACGAGTAGGGCGAATCCCCACTAGTCTGTGTGGATCGCTCTCGCCTCATGATCGCTGATGCTCCATAGATCACCGAACTTGACAAGCTCGTGACGCGGGTTAAGCAGCGCCAGCGCAATTGCCTCACGGCGATCGACCACTACGAGACCGAAATTGGCCACATTGACAAAGAGGTCAAGAACATTATGGAGCGGTACACGCCCATGGTCACGCGGCTCGAGCAGCGCACAGCCGAACGGGCCCAACTACAAACCCAGTTTGACGATATCTCCAAGCAGTTTGGCGATATTCTACTGACGACCAAGCAGCGGTTGCGGAATAGCACTCATGACCACGTGCGTCACATCCGCGACGAAGCGACAGCCGAATTATCGGCGACGCGAGGGTATGCGCTCGGCAGAACTAGCACCATGTACCAAAAAGGCTCGCCTCATCGAAAGTAATAATACTACCTTCGGACAAGAATGATAACATATGAAGCAGTGTTGAGGAGGCGGTGGACAGCAACGCTACGGATCGATCAATCTACGGGGTCGAAAGTTTTGCATCACGGTCAAAGTCGAAGCGGTCGCTTCGGTGTGAGTCGCCCCGGTCGGTCTTCATGGGTGAGCCTAGTAACGGCACCATCGCTGCGCCATTGCCATTGCCATTGCCGTTGCCATTGCCCAGGGGTCCGTCTTGGTTGAGCTTCTTGAAATTGACAATCTTGTGGAAAATGAATTCCAAAATGTGCTTGGCATCTTGTTTCTCGGCATCGAGCTTGGGGAGAATACCCAGAATGTCGGCGCTCTCTTTGACGTAGTACTCGAGGTCCTCGTCCGAGCATTTGTTCGTGAGCTGCGCCAAGCGCAACGACTCGCTGGCAAAATGTTCGTCCAAATCGAATTGGTCGAGTGCTGGCGGCGGCGGCTCGCGCAAGGTCGGTGGAAACACAGCCGGCTTGAGCGGCGGCAGCGGCAATTCAAACTAACATTCACAGCACCACTTATAAGGCGCCATCACTACAGCAGTCGTAGAGTCATCCCTCCTGCCTACCTGGGGTGGAATCAGCGTGAGCGGTTCGTGCTTGAGCCCCAGCTCTTTATACATGGCAACGGCTTCCGGAATCAACGATGTATCAAACTTGAAGAGCTCGCCGTCAAACAACCGCGTGAAATCTTTCGGGAGCTCGTCACTTTCTTGCATACAGGAGCGTAGCCGCTCGCTCAGGGCCTGGGTATCGGGTAAGCGATTGGGCTCGGCGAGGTCGGGGTCCTTTGCATCATTGGCGTCCCACTGCACGCTTTTGTCTTTAAGGAGCCATCGAAAGAGGATCTCTTGGAGCTTGGTGTTCTCTTCTTTGTCGATCCACTCGTCGGTGAGCCATTGGGCCGAGCCAAAGACTGCTAGTCGCCCCGACTTGGAGGGTGGCCCCGAGACACCGCCGTCTTGCCATACGGCGGCGACCGGTCGATTCACAGGAAACGAAATGAAGCCTGTCGAGAGGATCGGTGCCGACGGCGGCTTGACGTTCAGGGTCGCACCATAGGGATACACAAACGTCAGACCTTTCTGGTCCTTCTCCATGGCGCTATGGGCCTTGTCTGTGCCCGGTAGGATGTCGCGTTGGAGCGTCTCTTTCTTCCCGGCTAGTTCATTCGCCAGGCGGGCAATTTCGCGGTTGACAATGCCACTGGAAATGAGGACTTCCTTTGGGTGGTGGTACTTGTGGTACACGGTGCGGATAACCGCGTCGGCATTCACAAAAATCCCGAATCTATCGTTATACAACTACAGAGTCAATTTACGACGGCGATAGAAGACAAGGAAATAAATCAACCTACTCTTTGAGCCAGCCATTGAGGTTGGTGTCAAAAGTCTGCTCGCCGCCTTCGCCCAGCATAAACAGTATGCTCCCGCCGCTCTGCATGAATTCTTTGAGGGTCGTGAACTCCGAGGAGCTAAACCGCTCGCGGACACCGGCAAACACCAGCAGACTCGCGTCTTTTATCCGGTCTTTCGACAAGTCGTCCTTGTTAATATCGATTTTCGCCGACGCTTTAAGCTTGCGCGCGAGCTTTTTCATGCCGCTGGTGGGGTAGAACGCCTCTTTTTTGGATGCATCGAACAGCACGACCACGGGTTTCTCGCTGAGGTCGCTACCCACGGTCTTGCGGCTCGTTCGCGTGTCCTCGCCGTTCATTTTGTGGTACTGAGAGGTGAAGAGTGCACTTCAACTTCAACGTCGAGTAACTCCGCTTTCAGGGCGAATTACGGCGGCGGACCTTGACGGAATTAGTCGGAGATCACTCACGTACTGGTCTAAACGAAATGATCTTGGCTTTGGGTAACGGGTGATGAGGGGATTCTGCCGTCACGCAGCAGTCGTCAATAATGCCCTCTCGTCGCCGGTTCTTTTGGTCGACGCGTCCGCGGATATTGGCGGCTGCACCAAGGGACGTCAGTTATAAAACCTCAAAACCTCATGTCAGTTGTGTGGTCCACATACGTGATAGTCTTTTATGACAAACGCTTTTCAGTATGTATCCCTTTCCACCCCTGCACTTCGAAATCAAGCCACTCACTTTTGGGTCGGAGAAGATAGAAGTCACTTGGTGAATATGGTGCGAGAGCGATCTGGCCCATGGCGAGCGACGCTACTAGCGTTTGACTAACTCTCTCTATGCCAATAGACTGAATTCCGGCAAGCTAAGCACACAATTCTGCTTGTGCAGTACACGCGCGATCCGAACTCGCGCACGTACTTGGACTTTGAGTCAGTCAATGCCGGCATGGACGGCGTGGTCAAAATGTACGAAGCCAAGCTCAAGCAGCTCAATCCGAGTGTCAAAAACATCACGTACGACATCCAAGACCTCTACAACTACATTGACTCGCTCACGGACCTCAGCGCGCTTGTGTACGTATTGCTTCCCTTGATGAAGCGCTTCTCATGAAGAGACTGACTGACGGTGGCGTGAGTGGTGGTATCAATGTGCAGCCTCGACCTAGAAACGAAAACGTATTTGCCGTGTGGGAAAGAATGGATCAAGAAGAAAGTGTTCCAGGTGCTCAAGAATCAGGCCGGATAGATCAGTCGTTTACTTGTCGGTCAGACCATGACGTCCATCGGTTCGCGGCGGCCGCCTCCTCAGCCACCGCTCTTGGAGGAATGCGATTCTCGCTGCCTTGGCATTGTAAAGCTGGTAGGTGGAGCTGTTTAAGCTTTCCATGTCTTTATACTCTCAGCGGTCGCGTGTGGATAAAGAAATCAATGAATTCACATTTACGAATAATCGAATGGGTGGATGACTACCCCCACCAAGCGCGCTCTGCTCTCACACAGTCAACAGGAAATACGATTTAAATCTCATCTTTGATCGGTTGCTTGGTTGCTCTTGACGAGCTCTTGTCGTGCCGCCTGGTAGATGTAGTAGTACTGCAGCACCACCATGACGCTGAAGATCCCCGACGCGAAAAACGCCGGCGACTTGTTGCGCGCAAGCGTCGCGATGACGAGCACGACGACTAACGCATATACAACCACACACGACGCCTCGAACGCACTTGTACGGGGACCATCTACCATCGCCGTGGAGCCGCTTGGATGGGAGTAGATTCAAGAAGCAAGTTCCCGCCATGGACTGTGGATCGAGCTGTCCTTTGGCGCTGCTTCCAGTTCGGTTGACTTGATATTTGTATATATCGATTTAGACAGGGACCCGACAACTCAACCGTTTCCGTTTGTGACTTGCCATTGTGGATCGTTTACACAGACCTCCAATTCCTCGAACGACTCTGCGCGATGGCCCAGGACGCAGCAGAAAGCGCGAATGAGATGGTGAAGCTCGTCAGGTACGCATCACCGTTATCTGCGCTATCCGTCGCTGCGCCGCTGGCCCTTGGGCGAGTTTTTGAAGCTGAGCAAAAGATCTCTTTCCACACAGTGCCGAAGGCCACGAATTCTACATCAGCAAGAAATGCGCAATGGTCTCGGGCACAATCCGCGCCATGCTTAGCGGTGCGTACAATAGAAATTACGAATCTATTGCTAGTCATTCGTGTTGACGTTTGTGTGGGCATGCGCGGGTAGGCCAATTTACCGAGAGCAAAGGCGAGATTACCTTTCCTGATATTAGCGCCCCAATCCTCGAAAAGGTCTGCCAGTACATGTACTACAAGACGCAGTACACCGACAGCACGTCGCGATTTCCCGACTTTTTGATTGAGCCGGAAGTCGCCATGGAGCTGCTCATGGCCGCCAACTACCTCGACTGCTGAGGTGCTCGTGTCAGACATTGTACGGTAGTACTACTTCGTACCAGTATATTTGCCTTCTTTTTATTCGTGTCTCTCATGGTGGCGCCTGAGGTGAAGGGTCGCGCTCTCCATTGTCTATTCCAAAACCCATAGACCTCGAATGTACTGGTACACGCAATGGCTCACACCCCGCCGCGCGCGCATGTACTTGCAGATGACCATCTACGTGCAGTCCCTCTATAGTGCGTGGTTCTACCACCCCATCTCGGCTCTCCTCTTTCTCGAGAAGGTTTGTTTCTCCTCTCTCTCCATGGCGATAGTAATATGCTAACGGCTCTCTGCATAGGTCCAGCATCTACCGTACGAGTCCTCTCTTAGTCTTGATCTCCACATTGCTTCGTTCCTCTTTCTACTCGTCGCGGATGCAGCGCGGTATTGGCTCGGGTGCCATGGCAATTTGAAGCACCAGGTCTTCCACCTCACGGCCTTTCTTTTTTTGTCCGTGTGTCCCATGCTGCCGGCGCTGCTCTACTTTGACTATTTTGCCGAGCATCAGTTGGTGTTTGATGTGATCGCGGGGGGATGTTTCGTGGTGTTGATCGTGTGTGAGATGGTGCTCGCACTCATTGTGCTGAAGGAATTGTTGCGCCAAGAGACCACGCGGTTTGTACGATTGCGGGACACCGTGCACGCCAACGGCAAGCAAGACGAACGAAGCTATGGTCACGTCCACACTGCGGCAGCCTGCTAGAAAATCGTCTCTTTTCCAGAGGAGCATTTCTGGAGTAGTAATATTCCTTAGTAGTAAGATCTATTCGCGTCTCTTCGTGATCACATCTACTAGTACAATTTAAAACGTCGGCTCTATTCAAGATTGTAGTATAGCCACACACTACAGCAAGATGTCGGCGCTACGGAGCATGGAGACTTCGCACAAGAGCACGGTATGCTAAGGTAACTAAAGGGAATATCCACAGTCACCAATTGCAATAGTCTTACAATGTAGACCGTGCTGCGGTGCCGCGTCGCGGTGGTCGGCGATGCAACCGTAGGCAAGACCGCATTGCTCCAAGTCCTCAAGAGTGGCGGCCACGAATACCCCAAGAACTACGTCATGGTAACGTTACTGCCCTCTCGACCTCAATAATACTATTCCCACTTATGATACACCTGGTTAGACGTCGGGCGTGGAGCTCCTGGTCAAGAGCCTCCCGATCGCCAACACCAACGTGGTTGTCGAGCTCTACCTTTTTGACTGCGCCGGGCAGAGTGTTTTTAACCAGCGCGAGTTTGGGTCCTACCACTACAAGAATGCATCGATCGCGTTGGTGGTCTACGACGTCAACAACAAAGAGTCGTTCAAGGCCGCAGTGAAGTGGTTTCAAGATGCTGTGGCGGCCTCCCCGAACCGTAACATTCCAGGGGTACTGGTCGCCAACAAAACCGACTTACGCGACGGCAATCGCGATGCAATCTCTACCAAAGACGGCGACGATTTAGCCGAGCGCAACGACATGAAATATTTCGAGTGCTCGGCTCAGCAGAACGTCGGGATTGACGCCCCATTTGCCTATATCGCTGAGTGGTTTTACAAGAAATACCAGAGCGTCGCCGAGCGTGGGTAAGGAAAGTAGCATTATCAGCTTTCTTCATTCACCATTCACCACAGGTTTACAGACAACTACACGCACACTAAGATACACGATGGAGCAAATACGACAGAGGTGAACCATTATCATACGACATGGGCAGGCGGTGCGAGCCCGACGGTGGTCGCGTTGGCGTTGTTCCGGTTATGCGTCGTCTTGCGGAACGTAAAGAGCACGCAGTAAATAGTCACATACTGGAACGCGTGCAGCAACGACCAATGGGCCGAGATGAGATTGCACTCGACGCCATTGGCACAGCGTAATTCCTTGTAGCCGTTGCGACGCTGGCAGCCCGTATAGATCTAAAGAAAGAAAGCACATTAGACGAGGAGATCACACACGGTGAAAATGGAGACAACACCAACCTGGGCGACGATGCAGAGCAGCGCAATGGCTTCGGTGATGATGAGCATTTCCTTGATCTTCTGGGCCGGCTTGCGTTGCTTGACTGGCTTGGGGGGACGCGGAAAAATCGTTGCCGACTTATCGGCCGGTAGCGTAAGAGGAGGCGGTGGCGGCGGCAAGACCGAGTCGTTCGGGTTTGACTCGCAATCGGTATACGATAGGACCGTCGAGGTATGGCTCGTCGCGAGGTGATCAATGCGGGATGTATTGAGCACATCGAAATGCGACGCCAAACTGATGCGTCGGGCGTTCATTTTATCGATGGCTTCGAGGCGGTGGATCACACGGATTCCATAGACCGCAAACACAATGCACAGCACGACCAAGAGCCCTGCGGTCGCAAAGAGCTCGATGACGCCGTAGCCATCATCAAAGCCTTTGCTCCAGAGCATCGACAGATTCACCGCGACTTTGCCGAGCCAAATGATGACAATCACCGAGTACGCCAGGAGCTTGACGCGACTCCCTTTGCGCTGCGGAGTGGGCTGGTTTTTGTGGATAATCGAGACCCAAAATTCGAGTGTTAGGATAAACACAGTGTAAATCGCCGCAGTACATGAGTCGACAATGAGGTGGCCGATGGGGCGCGGGATGTAGTGGCCATAACTCATTGGGTCAACGCCCCGCACGACAAAAGTCATGGCCGAGTACATGCTGAGGAGAAACGCGCGCTGCTGGAGCTTGGCGCCGTTGTTGCGCACGCTGCGCGAGTACTTGTAGGTCGCAATACCGAGCGCGACGAGGCCCAATCCAATGTTGAGGAGCTGGAGCTGTTTGTAGTTGGAGGGCGTAAACGACGCAAGCGTCCGCACACAGCCGTCTCGCGTGCGCGCGAGTCCATAGGCGCACGTCGTGGAGGTGATCGTGTCCATCGAAGTCTACTGCGTGCCGTTGCCGTTGCCGTTCGTCTGCACACGCGTGGCGATTCGCGACTCGATAAAAGAGAGTGCGAATGTGGATGACTTTTTTCTTGAGGCAGAGAGCAAGAGACGCTGGAGACTGAACAAAGGGCGGGGGGTCGGGATGTGCGACTGGTGCGCTGACCAGGAGACTGTCTCCGGCTGGTGGGTTCTATGCGTGGTGTACACAGTCACGCTCTGGACACGCCGTCAATTGTGGAGGCATTGAGAAGCCGCCGGAGGCGAGTGCAGGTGCGAGCACTCCATCTGGTGAATTGGAGCTTCCCTCGTACTGGTCACCAGTTGCATTGTCGCTCTATATCAGCCACTAATACATCAGGAAATCCATTAACAACCAATCATATCGAGTGAAAATATCATTCAGATACCTGAGGACAGGACAGTAGAGAGCTGTAGGATTGACGAAACCCGAAAACGGAAAATTGCACCGCATCCTACAGTCCTCTGTCTGGCTACCAGTGAATACCGTGTAGACGATGGTCTCATCATGGAGAATCGAGTCTCTATGTACTGGATTTGCACTCGTAGAATCAATGCCACGCTATACTACAGCGTTTTCATTGCATTGTCCACACCATATATTCACTGAAACAATGATTCCCAATCGCGCAGTGTTTAACAATCATAGATCCGTTCGCTCATCTCGAAAGCGACCCATTAAACCATCTTCAATAGGGTTGGTCGCTCTTGAAGGACGACAGTTTCGGAGACCATGGTATCCAACAGGCACTTTCAAGCACTTGCTTCTCGTCAGTAATAAGCGGTGTCGCTGATGAGCATGGAGTCTTCCGTACGACCATCTGAGATTATGCTTGCAATAGGTGTTGTAAGTCTCGGTGGCTGCACGTAGAGAAGCAGCGCAGTAGGGGGATATTTCTACGGCACCTGTTCCGAATCCAACGTCTTGGCAGCTGGCTTCTTGCGTACCCCCGTTAGGGTTACTGTTTGTTCAGGTTACAGTAGCCAGTCCACGCGGTCCAAATGGCGTGGTCCACGTAAATCTAAACCCACTGCTGATCGGTCCGTTTCTGAGTTTCTGAACCGGCGTAGTTTTCTAGTGTGTTTTTTACTTCTTCGAAAAATTGCAGCATCGCATTGCTTACGGTTATTTTTCCATTTTTAGCCTTGCAATTGTTTCGCAGCCGGACCCATACGAAAAACAAGATTAACTGAGGTCATTTTTAGCGTGTGTGGGAAGGAACGAAATCGCAAGAGACCAAGTGAGGTAAAGGAAGCGACGCCATCGGCCAATCCACCACACCGCGTGCGACCAAGTCAACGACAGAGGGAGACGGCACACACCAAGAGCGCGACGATGATGAACGCTACGAGTGTCACGATCAATACCGACAGCATCGGCAGCGGCGCGGCGGCGTCGGCGCCGCCCAAGCGGAACGTTATCCAGAAAATCAACGATGTCAACAAGATGGAGCTGCCCAAGCTCTTGCGCTACATGCGCGTCGGCAACGTGCTCTGTTCCGTGCTCCAGATTATTGCCGGTGTCACGGGGCTCACGTCGTTTATTACGCTCAACATCACGGGCACGCTCGTGTCGATCTACGTGATCATGTTTGGCATTCTCTTTATGCTTTTCGAGTGCCGCTTGTCGCGCATGGAAGGCATGATCCGACAGAACTTTGGATTCCTCTACACGTACCGCGGTCGCGCTGGGTTCATTTTCTTTATCGGCTTTCTAGACTTTGGCATGAGCTCGGCACTGGGGTACTTGGCCGGTGCACTTATGTGCATCAACGCCCTGATCAACTTGCTCGTGATGTGCCGTCATCCGGATTTCAAGTCGCAGCTTAGCAGCAACGCCGATCCGACCGCGGGCTACTCGACTGGCAACCAGGAAGCCGCCAACTTTATGCAGAGCAACCCCGCGCTCGCGGCCAAGGCCACCAAGTTTGCCTTCACGACGGCGACGCAGGCCAACGCGGCTCCCAAGTAATTGTCTGCCGAAACGCCTGGCGAGATTCTCTATCCCAGTACCGAGTGCAATAGGTGCGGGCTTTTGGATCACGGCAGGCGCGATCGATGCCGACTTGACAGAGGTTCTCTCCCACAGATTTTCCAATTGTATTTGCCCCTTCATCCTCCTCTTTCGTTGTGCATCTTTCTCTCCTGTCCTCTCATTTGGAAACGAAACACCTTATAATTCGATGTCCACAATGATAATCGCACTAGGTAGACAATATATCAAGGTCGCATTTTTGCTTCCAATGTTTGGGCCTCCATGATCTCATCTTGGCTCGACCTGTAAACGGAGACCAGACTTCGATAAACTTGTCCTATTAATACAAAATCAATACTTGGCTCCAAAGCGCCAATCCCGTGGAACAGCACGCATCATGAAGAACAATATTGGTAAAAACCGTTTAATGGCTCTCATAATATTGTAAATGCAACACCACGCTGTACTGTACTTTATGAACGAGGCATCCAAAACTGCCACCCGACTACACTGTCGACAGACTTTTTGTCACATCTAGTTGCGGCGACGCTTCTTGACACCGCACTTGGCATCGGCACCGGCCTCACCAGCTGCCGTATCCCCACGCTTGGCTGGCGTCGAGGCAGGAACCTTTGGCTCCACGGCCGGCCCACCAGCCGGGGTCTTTGGTGCACTAGCGGGAGCAGCGGCCGGAGTCTTCGGCGCACCTGCTGGTGCGGACGCCGGTGCCGTGCTGTTACCACCACCACCACCAGCGGCCCCGTTGAATGCCGGCACAGCACCACTGCCGATCGTC
>JAADVD010000444.1:0-23600 GCA_023334535.1 Pythium vanterpoolii
CACGAGCGCGATCGCTGAGGTGTTTTCGCGCATCGACCACAAGTTTGATTTGATGTACGCCAAGCGTGCGTTTGTGCACTGGTACGTGGGCGAAGGCATGGAAGAAGGCGAGTTTTCCGAGGCCCGTGAGGATTTGGCCGCGCTCGAGAAGGACTACGAGGAGGTCAGCGCTGAGACGGCCGAAGGCGAAGGTGAGGAGGACTTTGGTGAGGAGTACTAAGTTCCCTTGCACGCTTCCGTGAGACAACAGCTTCCTGTCGTGTCCCCGTCAGCACAGTTCATCCTATTCCCACGTCGCAGTGAACAAGTCTTAGCTGTGCTGCTCAGACAATGCATTTGCTAATCCAGCAATAAATCAGTTGCCGTGACAAGTGTGGTGGTGGTTGTATTATTCATTCATGTACAGGCTGGCGCTGACGCTTTTATTCACTCTACGGATCATGGTGGAGTAATTACGTACAGTGGTCAGTGCAACGTGGCAAGTGTGTGGGTAATGGTAGTGGGACAGAGGGGACGAAGGGGCAGCACGACGTGACGGTGCTGAGAGAACTGGGAAGCGGTGCTTTTTTGGATGTGGCAGCGCGGTTTCTGTGGACACCTGCTTGAGAACTTGGGGACGGACTGGAGGCAAGGTTGGACATTATTCTCACACAAGGCAGCCATAGTCGGGCGAAATCTGGAGAAAGACGTCATCAAAGAAGCGTTCGCTGTTGTAGTCAATGTTGTGGCTGGGGGCGTCGTTATTGCTGCTGCTGTGGGGCCCAAGCTCGTCGTCGTGGCTACTGCTTCCACTGCCGCTGATGCTGCGGTCGTGGATCGTGGGTGGATGCAGTTCGTCGTACTTGTCGTTGATCAGGTCGTCACCGTACTGGTCTTCGGCGTGGCACCGCATCAATGCATGGTTGGCCATGAGAGCCTGTTGTTGTTTGTCGCTCCCCGCGTCGTGGAGGTAGTGGTCGTAGCTGCCGTACGGGTACTTGAAGTGGCCGGACGTGAGCATGGACTCTTTGAGGCTGAGGCGGTGCGACATACTCGGGAGCTCCGAGGTGAACGTGCCGATCGGCGCCTTGGTCATGTGTGGTAACGTCATGTAGTTCTGATAAATAAAAAATATCGAAAAGCTTAGTAACTCTCGAAAAAAGAAAAGAGAAGACAAAAAGGTCGACGTACCGATTGCTGCTTGCGGATAGACCGCAAATGAGACGGCGGAGAGAAATCTCCAAATGTCTTCTCGTTCTCGGCCGGCGAAATGCTGCACTCTGTAAAAGATGCTGCGCCGTAACGAGGGCTCTGCGACGACGTGTACGAGCCGTCGTCGCCCGAATCTTCTTCGTCGTTTTCGTCGTCGTCTTCATTGAAGTGGTGCATCGGGATGCGGCCAGAGGGATCAATGCCTGAACAAGAAAATAAGTTGAAACCACGTTAGAACCAAAAAAAGAGCAACCGAGAACAATAATATATATAAGCACGCACCATATGTCTCGGGCGACATGAGCTTGTCGAGCTGCTTCTTGAAAGTGGCGTACTGGTATTGTTGCTTGTCGTTGAGCGCGCCTTGATCCTTACACCGATTAAGCTCTTGCAGTGAGCGCTTGAGACTGCGGACCTTGCGGTACGGCCAGTGGCGAATGCCAATGGCGCGGCACCGTTTCTTGAACGCTGTGGCGCGCACGCCGAATTTCTCGGCCGCGGCCTTGAGCGGCAAGTGGAAGTGGAGGCTGAACGCTTCAAAATTGCACGCCGGCGACATGAGCAGCATTGCCTTCTTCGTCTGCGGAATGCGGGCATCCACCGAGATCGACCCCGAGTTGGGGCTTCGCATGTACTCGCCGTGGTGGTGTGCTGGTGGATGGTACTGCATGTCCTCCATTGCTGTGGAGAGGTGCGGCATGTGGGGCGATGGAACGCTGAGACGGTCACTTGGTCCTTGGTTGGCCATGTCACGTTATGTTGATCGAGAGGTGCTGGCGATCGCGAAAGAAAAGGAATGAGAGATGCAAGCGAAAGGAACGTGCGCTGGCTCGCACTTTGGGCAACCACAGAAAAAATCGAATGACCTCCATACACCACAGCAGGTGATCGCAAGGCACAGGAGCGATGGAGCACCCGACAAAGTACGGTGCAACATTCTACAAAATCTCGCCCACGACAGTGGGTAGGTCGAACCATACCGTAACGGGGGTTACACACGCTCCAGCTCATGTCATATTTTTTTGGCTGCAGAGCCATGATACTGTTTTGTGCTTCTGGCTGTGATTTTTGTGCTCCTAGTTGTTCTTTCTTGCTGTCATGACAGCAGCTATGTGGCATTCAATGCCGTTCAGACCATTTTGCTGAAATGTGACGAAAAAAGGGCAAACAAAGAGTTCCTGGGATGCTATACACAATAACACGTGTATACCTGACCACTTCAACTTGGCGACCGCGCACGCTCCTTCCAGCAGAATATCCAAGAAATTTAAGTATACACGAGTTAGTATACACCGCCCTAACTGGGACGATTCAACGGCAGTAAGTAGTCCGTTATCTTCGTTTTTTGGGGCAAGCGCAGACAATCCAACGTGTGATAGCCCGCATTCTATGTAACATATGTTAACCTTCGATCGTGCTGGGCTACGTACGTATCCTACCTACTCTTAGCTCTTCGAAAAACCATGAGAGCAATACTAACTAGGGTTGACACGATATGCCATTTTCTCCGTTTGTTAACTGCACTTCAGTCTAAACCACCAACGGATCCGAGGATTCTGCTCACAAATCCACATAAAAGTCTTGCATTACTGCTGCTTGGTACAGCAGCAGCACTTTCTTGGTGTTGACATGAGCGCGGCCGCCCTCAGGATCCCGACTCGTCGGAAGCCGTGTCAACAAGAGCATTCAAGCGTCCACCGAGTGACAACCCGCGACTCTCTGAATGACTCGTATGCACCTGTTCAGCTCCATCATACCATGTCTATTATGGATACATCTCACAGATGCGCGTTGTTGAAGCACACAAAAAGCAAAAGTCACAGAATTTCGCGTGAGGAAAAAAACGAGGCGAAACGAAAAATAAAGTGCTGATTCAGTTTTCTTCTAATTGTTTCTTGTTTTGCCCATCGGATCTTTACCCTCTTTATGAGCTGTTTAGACCACCACATTTATTACCCACGTGGTCGGTCGTTTCAGCCAATCCTTTGCGGTTCACTTCAACTTTGATGCTACCTTTTTCTGCAACATTAACTATAGATAATTCGGTGAAGGTGCTCATTGAGGGTGCGATCTTGAACGGACACGATTTAGCTGCACAAGATACGAAATCGTCTACGACTGCGCTTGTCACACGCAGCTCCACCAGGCGTGCCAGTGGCATCTCTACTGGTATGTTGGTATGCTGGTGCGGGATAGGTCGTCGATGATTCACCACGAAAAACGAACGATAGAAGGTTTTGAAGTGGTTGAGACGCTTCAGGGCCGTTCCAAGTGTTGCGCTTGCAACCGTCCATTTTCCTCGAGCCTAATCCCAGAGTAAAACGGCCATCGCGATTCTCCTTGGGTTCCAAGAGCGTTTTGCCCTTGCATCAAATTGGATGGATCCAAATGGAGCATCAACGTTCTGCGTTTTGGTTGGTACTTGGTACTATTATTTGTTCCCCTATGAAACCAGAGCAGATAGATTGACCCACGCATCGATATACCTACCCGACCGCGTTCCGTGCGCATTCGTTTCAGCTGCTCGTTTCATTTTTCTCTCAGACAGCTGTGCACAGTAAAAACTCTCCTATGAAAAATGAAACTGTTTTCAGAGGAGTTCTGGTTCAACAGAGTAAAAGATCGTCGAGGGGGATGTGCTTACAGCTTCAACACCGGATCCTCGTGAACTGGCGTCCAGCACGATGGCCTCTTACAGGGAAATACGAGGGGTACGGTATCTTGTCGTAACTGATATCAAATAGGCCCGTTGGATTGCCGGGCGGATTCCGTCGTGAAGGATGACTGTTTTGCTGACAGCACCCTGCTTATGGCGTTGCGGATTCGCTAGCGTCCAACATGCGGCGGGACAAGGCGACAGGTCTAGATGCCGCCGGTCACGCCTTTGATGCGAGTAACGGGACGTCTAACGTGGTGAGACCGGCGACGCGTGAAAGAAGGCGACCCCGACGGTCTAACCCGACGCGGCATGAAACTACTGAAGGACTGGACTAAACGCCCGCATGCGTCGGTCGAGCGGTTGATCGTCGAGACGCCGGCGCTTTGCGAGCCGTTGAGAAGCAGAGAAAAAACACAAATCCATCGCGATGTCCGTACGTGCCAGTAGGCGGCGTCTACCTAACTGCTTATCAGTTTGGTGTGTCGTTTTTCTCTTTCGTCTTCGCGACGCTGGACGCGTTGGAACATGACATCTAACGGTCTAACGTTTGTTGCGTCGTTTTCATTTCTTTCATTTGTTTGTATTTGCCGATCATGTCCGCCGACCTGGATGATCGTTCAGCGCCTCTCCGGAATTCATTGTTAAACTGGCAACCTCGGCGTTGATTTTGGCGATTTCTTCGGGCGACACAGCGTCGCCCGTGAGCAGTGGGTCACTCGGTGGCTTACCGTTTTTAATCGGGAACGCTTTGGTCGTCAACAAGTTGAGCAGTCGTTCTTTCGCCAGCAGTTTCTCAATCAGCCGCTGTCTCTCCACCGCGTTCAGCCGCAAATGGTCGCTGACAAGTGTCCCCGCTGAGCCGCTGTTTTCGAGTCGCCGCATTGATGCTAGCGCTGAGGCCGTCATCCCACCGCCGTGGATCGCTGGCATCAGCACCGGCGTCGATGGCTGGGACGCAGATGCGCTAGCGATCTCGCTGCGGACGTCGCGAATGCACTCCTTTAGGATCATCTCCAGCTCCGTGCGGTTCTGCAATTCGCTCTTGTAGGTTGATCGTACTTGCTGGAGATTGCGGCGCTCGACGTCGAGCACGCGCTTGAGCCGTTTGATAATCTCTTTGTATCGGTTGTCGGCCTCGAGTGCCGCCGCGCTAGTCATTACGAGGCCGTTGGAGGAACCTCCCCCGGCCGCTGTGGTGGGTCGGGACAATAGGCGGTTGGTTGGTTCCCTCGCCACGACCCGTGGCAGCGCCCCTGTGGACGACGCTGCACCCAGTGCCAGTGGCGCGACACTGTGACCGGCGTCATCCTTGAGTTCTTCAAGTTGCAGCTGTAGTGTCTCGTACTCGCTGCGCAAGCGCACATTGTCTTTTTTTACCGTCACGAGCTGCTTGACAAGAAACTCGCGGTCATTTTCCTGGGTCGTAAACTGCGTCTTGAGCCGCTGGTTCTCGCGCGTGAGGCTCTGGTTGAGCCGGTCGAGGCGGTCCGCAAGCTCTTTGGTCCATTCGACCTCGGTCTCGAGCTGCTTGCTTTTCTCAATCCATGCCGACGCGCCGTCGTCGGTTTTGTTTTTCTCCGACTCGAGCTCTTCCTGGACGCTGTACAGCCGTGCTCGAAAGGCCAGCAGCAAGTCTTTTTCCTGGTCTGTTTGAAGTTGAGAAAAATCAATTCAAACAATCGATTATAATTGGTGCTGAATGAAAAAGGACGCACCTTGCAAGATCTTGCTTGTGCGATCCTGGACGTGATCGACGTTCTCAATGATCACACGATGCATAGTCCGCAGCTTGTCCATGGTCGCATCCAACGAATTCTCTTTGGTTTTCTTGGCGCGCGTCTCATGGAGCTGGGCCTCCAGTTCGGCGAGGCGCACTTTGTATTGCCGTTCGCGCCGCACATAACTTTCTTGCCGCCGTGCGAGCTCTTGCTCCATTTGCGTCAAGTACTCTTTCTGATCTTGTGCGTCGCCTGACTCGTCGCGCTCGTTTGTTGGGCTTGCGTGGCCGTCGGCTGCAACGCTGAGCCCGAGCATTTTACTGCGAAACTTGAGTGTGCCTTCCTCCGACGTGCCCGACTTTTGGGTGCGGAGGATTCAGAAGACAACCTCGTCAGTGAGATGACGGTGCCTATAAAGACCACACAAATGAAGCGGCTATTTACCTTGGACTGTGGAGACCGCGCGGGCTTGAGCTTGCTGGGCATGGTCATTCACTAGCACGCCACACAATAGAACAGCCCGTGCAAAGAAGCCATTCTTTCGCTGCGCTATTTCGCGACAGGCAGTAAAGTCTGATGGAAACCTAAATTTAGTGATAGTAGTCTGGAAGGCGAAGTCCCTCATGCAATTGAAAAGAGGAGACTCCCCGTGGTCGGGCATATTCAGCGACACCTACAAGGCGACATGACACAGAGTCCTCATTGGGTAGGACACCTCATTGCTCTAAGATTTTCGTGGAAGAAACCAAATGTTGAGTCAGTACTTTGAACATCTTAAAGCTTCCTATAAGATTCACTGTGACGCCATGAAGAGCGAGCAGATGGGCATAGGCACTTGCGAAGCTCGTGGTGTTCGATGGGCACAGGAATCTATCCGTCGATGCGAGCCACGTCGAGAGAAGCCAATTGTGTGGCCTCCAGAAGCACTTCCCAGCTGACATGGGTGACGGAAACTCATCGAGATAGAAGTCACTGAACCACTACTTCGTATTATCAGCTTAGAGAAACCAAGAGCCAGAAGCTGCGCGTCTAAATTGGCTCGTGTGTTCAGCTTAACGGACAGTCGTAGAAGGCCGCGTATGGAGAGAGGTCAAGAATGGAACAGTGCGCGAACGCTCGCGAAGGCAGTGAGACTCACTGGGGCATGGCCACGGATCGAGTCAAGCCTAGGAATGCCTCCTCGATTCTCATGTTCTCTTGACGCGCTGCTATGCTGCGGTCATTCTTTCGCACGCAAGGGTCCGCCTGAATAATCGTAGCGACATTAGCAAACGCAAAAAACACAGTTTCGGCCTTCGCTCTTCTCTCACTCTCTCGCTCATTTCTGAAAACACCCCCACCCTCGCCCACTCCATCCAACTACCTATAGCACCACACGTCAATACCTCTTACCATGCATTTCGAGCGTCGTGCCCCAGAAATCACCGAGCTCCACGTCGCAGCGACTCCGGTGTACTCGTACAGTTCGGGGTCATCGATCTCGATCCACTCGCCCGACAAGATCCTAGTTGGCGCGTGGGACGCTGGGTTCTGTTCGTGTCTCAATTTCCTCGTGCCCAACTGCGCCATGGTGTGGTGCTGTCCATGGGTCTCGGTCGCCCAGATTACTGCGCGGCTCGGTCTCTATCCATTTGCCAAGACCCTCCTGCTCGTGCTTGCGCTGCACGTCGGGTCCTGGATCGGGTTTTTTCTCGCTCTTACAAGACACTACGTAAACACGGAAGACACCGAGGAACTCCTTGTGCAGTATGCAGCGTTCACACCCGACTCACTGCGTGGTTTCGTGGGGGCGTGGAGTTTTCTCAGTGTGTTTTGCCATGCGCTGTACGCCATCGCCGTGTGGCGGTTGCGCACAAGCGTCCGAGACCGTTTCCAGATCAGCGGCTCTCGTGTGTGGGACGCCATCGCCGCCGGCTGCTGCGTGTGCTGTACGGTGGCTCAGATTGCAACCCACATCAAGAGTTACACACCGGGGAGCTGCGCTTTTAGCCCGCCGGCGGATGTGTTGCCAGCGTACCCAAGTTGCAGTGGTGGGGTACAGGGTACGAATCGTAACCAAGTAGTCTTTGAGTGATAGGTAGATAGGAAGAAAGGTGACGCGAAGGTGAATTTTGAAATGTGACTGGAACGTGACGTGAAGGTTGCCACAGCGGACTCAGATTTTTTAATATCATCGAATATTGGAACCCCATGCCGACGCTTTATCTACAAGTAGACAGTGTCGAAGGACACGTGAACGTCGAGCTGTCACATTGGATGGCCAGACCGTCTACTGCTTTGGAATCTTAGAGCTGCAGTGGGTTGTTTCCGCAATGCGACGACTCGGTCTGGGCAAGGATCTCCAGGAAAGTGCGGAGTGTGATGATCCTTCTTGCTGACGACTCAGCGGCTTTGCACCGAAAGGTCCCGTTGTTGACTCTACTCAATCTCGTCAAATCATTCCATTGCCTTTCAGTGTCGCTTACCAACATTGTACTGGCGAGAAGCACGCACTCGACTAGCAACTCGACTGGCATTGGAGTTCCTCCTCTTTTTCTAGAGATATAATTATCGCTGTATCTGGACAAATATCATTTTCCAAAGTATTGAAGCCTGATGGAAATTGCCCCGACTTTGTTCTCACAGTAGATCCGTCCCGGCCATGCACATTCTGACGCACGAAGGTTGCCACGTCACGATGCGTGTGACCAAAGTTGGCCACCAACCCCTCACCACTGGCCCTTCGCCGCAGCAACATTCGCTCTCGCGTTCGCAACTCATACCCAGCAGTCGTCTCCACAAGAAAGTTTCCTTCTCTCCATTCCATCAGCCTGGACAGGCGACGAGCCGTGCAAACACTCCAACACTGTAGCCTCAACCATAGCAATGGTATTGTAGGTGTCGACGTACCAGTCGATTGAAAATCTATATAGTGCGTGGCTTCTGGATCTCCAAACTCAGAAAGCAAGGGATTACGTGGTGGCGTCATTCTGTCTTCGGTGCCCGAGGACTGTCGCCTTTCTGAGGTTGCATAACCCGGCAGCAGATGGGTAGAAAACAGACTGGTCGAAGGATCTGCACCCCTTTGTTAACGCCGATCTGAGAGAGCGTCACATCGCGAGGGAAGTACTCGATAGCATTTGTTTCGTCTGCGCATGAGAGCTTTCGCATCATCTCACGGGACAAAACGCTTGTCGCGTTCCCTGTTCACCCACCGCTTCCATCTGGCTCTGTCTATCAGCAGGTCTCTGGGTTATCATAACAAGCTGAAAAATTCATTTCTCCACTCGTTTCGTGACGCTCCATCCTTCAATCCCTACGAGTGAGCGATAGTGATGACGGCCGTGGACGTCCCCAACAGCCCGGTCCTCGCGGTGACACCGGTGGCGACCAAGGCGCTGTCTGCGTCGCCGTCTCCCGCTGCGCGATCTCTCACCGCGTCGGGTGCGAGCGTCCAGAGCGATGCGAAGGACAAGGAGACACCATCACCAAACACCACTGCCGCCAGCGGTTTCCAGGCTCCCAAACTCGGCCAGCGCGGCGTGATCGCGCTACTCTGCTATATCAACCTCATCAACTACATTGACCGTGGTATCATCCCCGGGGCCCCTGAGAGTTTTCAAGTGTTTATGACCAAGACCCTCGGGATTTTACCGTCGGAACAAAATTTCTACTTGGGTCTGCTCTCATCGGCATTCATCGCGGCGACCGCGGTCTTTTCGCTGGTCTTTGGATACCTCGCAATCTCCCACAAACCGTTCAAGTTGATTGCGTACGGCATGAGCTCGTGGGTCGTCGCGGTCGTGCTCTGTGGGTTGGCGTACTATTGCAACAGCTATACGCTCTTGCTGTTTGGCCGTATCCTCAGCGGCGTTGGCGAGGCGTCGTTTCACTGCAATGCCATGCCGTTTATCAACCGCAATGCCCCACAAGAGAACAGTACGCTGTGGCTCGGCGTGTTCATTGCCTCGATCACAGTGGGCATGGCGGCTGGGTACGTGTACGGCTCGATCTTTGCGTCGTCATCGCTGGGGTGGGCGTGGGCGTTTTTCTTTGAAGCGATTCTCATGACGCCGCCGGTCTTGGTCTGCATATTTTGCATCCCCGACGAGCTCAACGCGATTCCCGAGGAAGCGACGAGCGAGCTCAACGAAGAGCTCTTGCTTGACCGCACGCACTCGGACACGGCGCCGCTCGTGAGCGTCAGTGCAAACCACGCGCGACCGGTCTTTGTGAGCCAAAAAAGCTTGCGTTCCACCAGCGCCAACGGCGATCGCGATCGCGAGCCGCCGTCGGTTGCGCCGATGATCACCAGCGTCCAATCAGCCGAGCAGAGTTTCTGGCGCCAGTCGTGGCGCGTTTTCCAGAACGTACCGTTCTCGCTCGTGGCGTTTGGGCACGCGGCCTATACCTTTTCGCTTGCGTCGTTTAGTGTGTTTGCCCCAATTCTTCTGATTGGCCTGGGCTTTTTTGAGACCGAGACTTCGGTCTCGCTGGTCTTTGGCGGCGTCATTGTCGTGGCCGGGACCATCGGCACGGTCGTCGGGGCGCTCGCGCTCGACCGCATGACCCAAGGCAACTCGGTCTCTCCGGCCCAACGGTGCAAAATCGCCGTGGACCATATTTTCTACTTTATGATTGCTGGCCTGATCTGCGGCCTCGTGATGATGCTGTTTACAGATTCCAAGTTTTGGTTTCTGCTCTGGCTCGCAATCACGTTTTTCTTCATGTCGGCGATCGGCCCTGGCGAGACCGTTGCGGCCATGGAGCTGTTCCCCGAGTCGCGCCAGGCCATGGCGGTCGCCGCGAATACTGTCGTGATCCTCGTGTTTGGCGATGTGCCGTCGCCCGTGATTCTCGGGTGGCTAAAAGATACGTGGGCCCCACGCTGTGGGACGATCGAAGTCCACGGCCACCCTGAGCTCAACCCCGAATGCCACCACGACCACGGTGGACTCAATGGCGTGCTGCTGTTTGCTGTGCTCTGGCTCATATGGGCTGTGCTGCTCTGGGGGTTTGCAAAGTTTGTCTTGCGAAACAAGGGTGACGCAGCGGCCAAGAGCGTCGCCATGATCGAGAGCCCGGCACTTGATGCGAATTGAGGTTAGAGAAGAGAGATCTCAGGATGTCACAATGAATCGTTTATTCCTTTGCCGAATATGAATTTGACAAAGTAGTTGTTCTACTATACAATCAATACAACGAAGTCGATTCCTCACTTTTTTTGTGGAGGAATCGCTCTCTTTGTACTAAGAGAATGGAAATAAATGAGAAGCACATGCTCTCATTATTGACAATCACAATGTGAACCTGTTATTAGAGCAGTGTTGCGAGATTTCCCCCTCGATCCAATGGACCTCTCGTAGTAGGGGAGAATGTGCGCTGCAGAGACACTGCGATTTAAATTTTATGGGAAAAACACAAGTGATAGTTTGATATTCACGCTCTACAGCTGCTTGCCCTTGACCGGTGTCTGTTGGTTTTGTTGGAGCTTGCTGCCACCACCCAACAACTTGCGCAACGTGGAAAGCACGAGCAGCGCCAATGCGACCGACACAATATCAAACCGATCAAACACCGACAACGTCACGTCGCGCGGCACCAAGTGCTCGACGCCGACGCTCGCAGCGATTTTCACGGCGTTCGACACAATCATTTTGGCTTTTTCGCTGTTGAGCCGACAGATCGTTTTCCATTTTTGGAGGTTTTGGGCGTAGGCACTGGTAGGGTCCGCGACCTGGTCCATGAGCGTCGTAACTTTCAAAGTCATTTCGTCGCTCGTCATGGTATACTTGTCGAGACTGAGGGAGATCCCAGCTTCTTCGGCATTGGCCGTATTCACAAACTCGTCAAACACAAACGGCAGCATGATCTGGGCCTTGCCATTGTACAAGGCTTCGGTAATAGAGCCGTACCCGGCGTGGTTGATCGCCACGTGCACGGCGTCATGCATGAGGGCCCGCCGCTGGTTGGCCCATTTGGGCGTGAGGAACCGCCCGGGGTATTTCGACTGGATCGGTGCCGTGCGACTGGTGTCGTGGAACGCCGAGGCCCAGATTACGGCGAGGTGCCGGTCTGGATCTCCCAAGAGCGCGTCGATACTCGCAAGCATGGTGTCGTAGAGCTCGGGACTGTCTTCGAGCGTGAGCACCGAGCCAAACGCAATAAAGACCGCACGGACGCCTTGGGCTTTGTACCCATCCAGCGCTTTCTTGAATTCGGGTTCGATGGGCGGGATCGTCTCTTCGTTCACAACCGGGCCAAATACCTGGATGTTGGTCGGGACATTCCGGGCTGGATCAATCCCCAGCATATGGTGCGCGAGCATGAGGTGTTTCTGGGGAAACTCCCACGGCTCCATATACGGCACGTTGAGGTTCAGGCGTTTCTGCGCGGCCTGGACTTGCCACGACGCTTTGATGGTTTCGATGGCAAACGGAATTAGATCGACAAACCCTTTGGCGCGTTTCCATGGCGACGCAATCCACTGCTCCATGGGCATGGGGTCTAAAAAGTCGGGGACGTACCAGTCCGAGCCAACACCGTACTGCCCGAGCGGTCCGTAGATGGCGAGCTTCTGGCCCGTGTGCTTGGCGGCGTCCATGCAGGCCTGCTCGACCGCGTCGCACATGACCAGATCAAATGTGTGGCCGGCGTCAAAGTAGTCAATGTACGCTTGCGTGTTGTGCTCGTAAATGTCCGAGATAAAGCCGATTGCATCGAGGAACACGCGCGTATTGTCGTACTTTTTCTTGGTCTGCATGACGTCGGCAATGGCCGAGTTGTTAAAGTACGCTGGTAAGATCACGTTGGGGATCACGTCGGTGGTGACGTAAGGAAATTGGGCGGCGTGGGATGTCGCAATGCCCGGGGCTGCAACGTACGAGACCGTGTTGCCATCTTCGAGTGCGAAGTCGCGGAGCCCTTCGAAAATCGGTGCAATGTCGCTGCGCGTCCCGAACGAACAGATGATCGCAACGTGCAGCGCGTCGGCGTGGGGCATCAGCAGAGATGCTGGCAGCACGAGCGTGAGGGCAAACGCCGCTACGAGTGAGCGGAGTGGCAGCATCGAGGAAAAGGAGGTGAGGAGGCGGTGACCGATTGCAAAGTGACGAAGGAAACGAGTGGGCGAGCGACGGCGGACAGACGGAGTGACTTTTGGCCCCAAAGGGTCTTTTCCGTCGCCCACTCGCGGTCCCTCTCGATGGCCAAGCCGAGGGTGGACTGGGCATGGAGGGCAAGGGAGGAACCGCGTGACAATGCGTGACTGGGCGGTTACAGTAGTGTACTGTACCGTTTTTTATTGGCGCTTCTCGCCACGTCAGCAATGACGCACGCCATGCCATGACTCACGCAGACTGCCAGCGCCACGCATTCGCGCTTGGCACGAGGGACCGTCAGTCTTAAGAGAGCAGGCTTGAAAAATTGAGGAGAACTTTGGCAAGGGCGAAACGATCGGACACGCACAGATGGGACTGTGTGCTGTAGGGCGGTTGGTGACCTCGGAGCTTCACGCTCCCAGACGATGGCGATTTGCTGTGCGCATGGTGATTTGACCCTGGCAGTCTCTTAGACAGTCTACCATAGCCTGGCTCGTCCAAGTGACAATGCAATGCTCTTGTCTATTGTATCGCGACACCACGATGGTTGAAAATCCAGGGCGAGAGGTGGGAAGCTCTACGTGGACGCGAGGAACAGCCGTGCGTGACATTTTCGGGTGGCAGAAACGAGCCAACTCACGCACTGCTCGAAAACCGAGACACACTAATATAGTAGATGTCCGGATTTTACGGGAGATAGTGATCTAAGGTACTGAGAAAAGGTATTTTCGACTTGGTGTCCGATTTCTGTCGTCGCTCTGATATGTGATGCTACGACATTCTGTCTCATCAACCCCGAAGCGATCGTGATAAACATCCACCAGATTCATTTATAGAGCTGGTATTATACTAGTGTTAATCAGTATTTTCATGTAAGGTAATCAAGTTGACGTCTATTCTGTATGTCTAGCAAACTAAGTAGCTGTTGCACCTCTGCCTTCAACCGTCGACAATAGTATCATGTAGCTACTGGAGAGGGCGAAGTTGCTTCAAGTCGACCCAAGCTCGGATGTCATATATCGTGGAGATCGAGATGGAATCCATCGTGGATTGAGAACCATTTCGCAGGCACATGAATCAGGTTTCCCATGCAGCAAAGATGACTGGTCTCGATTGCCACCTTGGGACACGTCGTGAGATTAGGGACTGCATTACACTGTAGGTCTCGCTTCAAAAAGATGTACGTTTTCTACCGTGATGGCGACGTAGTGTGCTGCCCTTTTGCTGTGCAGGATTGTGGGAAAATGAGACCGTTGATTGCGTGTAATCGACACAACGTGAGCGGAGAAAAAGTCTGAGAGGTTTGGGAGTTTCGCGCTTGAAAACACTGTACTCTCGTTCACAAAAAGGCAGATGCGATTTCAGTGCGCGGGGCGTCGCAAACGAAAAAACTCTCGTCATTTTCGTGTAGCGCGTTAGTATGACAACCATGGCAGTGTGTTGACGTACTGAAGCTTGCCACTACGTCGTTTGGCATGTGGTTTTCACCGGGCCGCTAATTTTTAGTATGACTTTTCACGTCACTGAACGGATGCAAAAAGTCGGCGCTACTCAGATCGGCTTCCTCAGACTCAGATACGAGATGGCTACAGTCAATTCGTAACCTTCACGCAACCTCCACAAAAGTAGCGCGAAGGTGACGCGAAGGTGGCTGCTGAGTTTTTATGCTGCCACCAGAGCGGTGGTCGCCATTGAAGGAGACGAATATGCCGGCAGCGGACCCGCTATGCGCGTCCTTGGCGACGGCGCACGACACGCTAGTGCATACGGAGCCTATGGCGACCATGGCGGAGCCTCCGACCAAAAAAGCGCGGCTTTCTGGTGCCGAGAACAACGAAAGTCCGACGTCGATGAACGACGGAATCGACCCGAATGCCGAATCAGCCTCAGCGACTATTCCAGGCAAGCACCTTGTGCACCCATTTGGCATCAAACCGATCGGCAATTTCTACGAAGACATGGACAAGGGCATCCGTGACTGCCGCGTGTCGGGTACGGGCCGCTTCAAGTGTCTCTCGGACGTTGCCATGCTCGACATGCTCAACTGGCTCACGCCCCAGGACCTCTCTACCTTCAGTGCATGCAGTCGCGCATGCTATGTGTTTGGCTCCCATGATGAACTATGGCGGACGCTTGTGCTGGAAGAAATGGAAGGCAATTTCACGGCCAAACCGAGTTGGAAACAGTCGTACATTGCGACCAAGACCGGCCGTCCCACATTGCTGCGACCGATCCAAGTCAAAGGGTTCTACTCGGACTTGTTGTTCCAAGCGTTCTACTGCGCTGCAGCGCCCATTGAAGCAAGCTGGCTCGCAGTCGAAAATATTGACCGACGCAGCGCTACGGACTTGTCGCTACAGGCCTTCAAGACCCAGTACGAGGCCGCGAACCAGCCGGTAATTCTCACTGAGTGTATTACGACATGGCCGGCCATGGCTTTGTGGACCGATGAGTATTTGACCACGCAATGCCGTGGTCAGACCTTTTCGGCCGGTGGGTTTCAGCTATCCATGGACAACTATCTCCGCTACAGTCGCACGCTCATGGACGACCAGCCGCTGTTCATTTTCGACAAGGAATTTGCGACCAAAGTACCGCAATTGGCGAGTGACTATACTGTCCCTGAGTATTTCCAAGATGATTTCTTTTCACTGCTGGGTGCTGAGCGGCGACCTGATCACAAGTGGCTCATTATCGGCCCCAAGAAATCGGGGTCTTCGTTCCACATTGACCCGAACTCGACCAACGCATGGAACGGCGTGATCCGTGGCGCCAAGAAATGGATTCTCTTTCCACCCGAGATCATCCCGCCTGGTGTCCACCCAAGCGAAGACGGCAGCGACGTGTCGACGCCCGTGTCGCTCATTGAGTGGTTCGTGACGTTCTATCCTCAGGTTAAGAAACTCCCACCGGACCAGTGCCCGCGCGAAGGCATCTGCCGTGCCGGCGAAGTCATTTTCGTGCCGAATGGCTGGTGGCACCTTGTGCTCAACCTCGAAGAGTCGATTGCGATCACGCAAAACTTTGTCAGCGCGGGCAATCTATTGAATGTCGTGCGGTTCCTCGAGGACAAACCGACACAAGTTTCGGGCTTGCCGACCGAGCAGCGACCGCTGCTAGGCGGGATGTTGCGAAATGCCATTGAAGCGCACCATCCCAAGCTACTCGCAAACGTCGATGCCGAACTACAAAACGAGCGCGCGAAAAAGAACCGCAAGAGCAAGTGGGAGCTGCTGTTGCAAGGCGACCAGGATAAGGAAGCTCAAGCTGGTGGTCGTGGAGAGAGTGAAACCAACAAGGACAACTCTATAGGGTTTAGCTTTGGCTTTAGCTTTTGATGATGAGCACTAGGTGGTGTAATCTGTGACGTGTGCAAACCTCGTTTGAGATCTCTCAAGGAGATGGTATTTCGTTCTCGGTGTCGTTCGGTTCCACGAAATGTGATTTACGGTATGGCTCGGTGGCGTCCAGTCTTGTCTACCCGTATTGTAGGCTCGGCGCAAAACTGTTGTAGAGTCTGCTGACGATGGACTATTCCAAGATTGGTAAATGGACCTTTATGAACGGCCACGTCGCGACCCACGCAAAGGCCACAGGATAGGATACCAAACGAGACTGCACAACGAAAACGAAGCAAATGTGGGCTCTCCACAGGATGCGGCGGTAGGCTGTCTGTATGGATCAATGAACCATTGGATACAGTACAGTGTACTGTGGACACTCAACAGCTACAGATTATTACAGTGGACACCGTAGAGTCGAAGTGAATCGCGCTGGCACCAGGAAGCTCCGTCCTTGCGGATAAACACTGACATCTGATGAGCGCATCTGATTGGCTGAGACGCAGGTACGGCAGAGAATCCATTTTCAAAACCTGATACAAATTGTGTAGAACACTCGGAAGACGACTTAATTGAGTGATTGTTTGATAGTCAGACAACCTTGTTTTGATATTGCGGTGTTCCCATGTGCCGACTCACAGTGAACTGACTACCTGACCGACACTGTGAAGAAACGTCATGTTGGATGAGGGCACCTTGAAGAGCGCAACAAGCCAGACCAGTATTAGTGTGGGAGTGGTAGTAAGCGAGAGTGGTAACAGTCGACTACACTTTCCCACTTACGGCACTTTCATCACGGAGTCCGTGACTGCAGCAGTACCGTGGTGCGATCACTTGATGGCTGTCGACCAGCCACGGACATCTTGCGTTCCTGATCATTCCGCAGTGGATGGACGCACCTTGTGCAGCCAAGTCTCACCATAATTGCATTAATTATAGTACATCTGTAACTCCAAAACGGATGAGTAATGATTTAACAACTTGTAAAGTTTGTGGCAATCGTCCAAAGTCAATTCGACGCGGTTCGCCAACACCAGCAGGCGTTGGGACGTGCGGTTACGTTCATGGATTACTTTGGGGGAGACACAACAGCTGGCAGCGAGTACCAGCTGGTCCGTCGCCCACACCTTTTCACTACTCCTCTGTTTGGTCGCGTCGATCTGCCTCTCGGTTTGAGCTGACCGACGGAGACGGTTCGCTCGATTTTAGAGGGGTTGATGCGCTTCACACCGAGCATAACGAATTGGCGGCCAAGTCTCTCGTATTTCAAAATCCAACACCATGGGCTGCACGCGTGCGCTCGACGGGCTCGCTGTGTGGCTCAATTTCTTTGACATCAAGACGCGCCACTATGCGCTCATGCGCTATGCGACCAAGCAGTTTGACCTCAACCAGCTTTTCCTCTGGAAATTTTTCTGCGGCTCCATCATGTACGTCCACCGTCACCACATTTTTTGTTCTATTCGATATAGAACCGTTCTGACGTAAAAAAAAACCTGTTCTTTATGGCAATTCCCAGCCTCACATTCTCGGTTGCCGTACCTTGCATGTGGTTACCTTGGGGCGGCTTCCTCGTCGACGGCCGCGAGACTGCGCCGCCGCTGCTCACCCTCGCCGTGTGCTCGGGCGTATTGTCGGCACTGTCAATGTTTGTCGCGACTTTTAATCTCTTTCGCGCACTCGATCGCTCGCGCTTTGTCGTGCGTCGGCGGATACGCGCGCTGTCGTGGGAAATGGTCGATTGGGTACTGTACGAAGTGTCGGTGACCACAACCATTGCGTCGTTTGTGTTTTTCTGGCTCGTGCAATTGCCAACGGCTGATACGCGCATCCATTTACTGCGGATCGAAGGCGTGCTCGTGCAGTTTGTCGTGACGTGCGTCGACTTTTACTTTACGACCCCGCATTTTCGCAAGAACCACGTTTTCTTGGCGTTGTTGTGGCCGAGTCTTTGGCTCATGGTCCAGTTCGTTTGGGTCGTTGCCGGCCACCAGCCGACCAGTGCGGTCATTGACTTCCACCGGTGGCACGCGCCGCTTGTGGCGCTGTGTCTCTTGGCGCTGTTCGTGGGATCGTTCTTTATTGTGCACTACGTTGCTGGCCGACTGCGGGCGGCCCAGGCGCCGACCACTATTAACCAAGAAGACCTCGAAAAGTCGAAGCTGACACTGGTCCAAGCGAACGGTGAGGTGCGTGTGACACCGTGCCATCGACCCAGCAGCTTTGCGCTCCACAGTGCCGTCGCCAATTACGAACTCATGCTGCCGTCCCAACGCGGAAACGGCATGCCCGTGCTCGACGCCCGCGAGTCGACCAACTCGGAAATGGAAGTCTACCGGATTGGCGGTTCGGACGCGTCCAGTAGTGACAACAGCCAGTATGTGATCGCCATGGGCTCGTGGGTCGGTGAGCTACCGGCCCACGTTCACCCAGATGAGGCCCCACGCGAGAACTCGGCGCTCATGAGCCTTCACCATTTGCGGTGAGGCAGGCATGGGCTTATTTTGTTTTTGTACTGAGTGTGTGCTGTTTCTACGGAACGTACTAATTTTGGCTAATAGAGTGCTATTTATCACACTAAAAAACGTTTTTGACGGTTTCTTGCGCCAAATTTCGAGAAAAGTCCGATTCTAGTTTATCCAAAATGCGGAATGATGGATGTGTTTACCGTTAATTATCGCTCGCTATGTTCGCAGTCTGGTGCTTCTCGCTTCTATCCACTAAGTTCGCATGAAAACACGGGAAAGCATCTTCGTTCAAGGGTTCAAACAACTTGCGTAGGACCCGAACAGGCGACGCGCGAGAAGACGAGAAAGGCACGCCACAGAATCGGCCTGGTAGACGATGGGCGGCGGCGGCATGGTGCGTGAAGTGGACCGAGCGATCGGCGCGATCTCGACGCTTGTCGTGGGCGTCGGGATTCTTGTGGTACGTGCTGCAGTCGCTGAGAAATGGGATCGCAGTGATCTTCTGGTATGGCTTCTCTCTTGGTCTGATCAGCATAGTAATACCACTGCGGGTTGTTGGGATATAGCTGCGCGAGTATCTGCGAAACGATAAAGACGGACAGAACCGCTGGGAACGCTACGAGCTCAGCGACGACGGCAAGGACATTTACTACCAGTAGGGATCTCTTGCTTTGTCTCTGGAAGTATTTACGTGTGCTAATAAATGGACCGGTGTGTTGACAGGAAAAAGTACGGTGCACCCAAGATGCCGCTATTCCAGCACCGCGGCTCGTGCGACTGCGGCGCGCTCAAGTGCGAACAATTTGAATCGTTTTACTTGAAAGCAATGGGGCTCATGTCTAGTGCGTCCAATAGATTCTTCATTCTCGCACCCAAGCGTGTGGAAGCATTTGATGACAGCAACGCGCTCTCGTGCAAGAAAGGCCGCTTTCCTTACCTTGTACGTGCTTGCCATACCTCGCATGAAAGTCTGTGATAAATGACACTTGTAACTGTGGATTGAATCAGCTCTTGCCGACGTCCTGCTTCGAGATGGTCCAGGCTGCAAATGTCTCCATGTACGAACCGCAAGCGACCTCGACGCAGCACGCATTCTGCAGCAGCTGCGGTGTCCACATCTTCCACTTTGACCACGCGGACCCCGACACCGTGGCCGTCAACTTGTACTGCGTCGACAATGACAACCTCGAGGATGTCAAGGTATCAGCGACAATCTCGGTATTGCATTTCCTCCTTGATGTAGTACTGACTTATGTTTGATTCTCGAACAGATCGTCTTCGTCCCTAGAGGATCTAAGCCAATGTTTGGCACGCCCAGACGCTACCCCCTCGCCGTCGAAAAGGTCTGCTTACTGTGTCTAACTTTATGATAATAGTGGACTACAGCACTCACTTATTTTGTGAATGTACTGTAGGCAGCTTACCAGCCTCTGGATCAAGCACCGATGCGTGAGATTGAGCGCGACGACCCCGAGGCATCCAACATGTATGCAAGAAAATAGATTGCTGCTAGTGTGAATAGGAGTCTGACTTTAGACCTGCTGTGATCCAGTGCCTTTCAGAAGCAACTCATGCTGTGGAGTCGACTTGACAAGCAACGCAATGGAGATGGACCGATTTTTGATGACGTCTCCACAGCCAGCACTAGCAGCCAACGTCTGTCGGTGAGTTGCCCAACCTGCGCTTCCCAATCTGAATTAAGATAGTAATGACTAACCTTTGTTCGTGGACGTTTCTGTAGCAGCTCACCTCAGACGACCCTGTGAGTGTCATTGATATGAAGGAACAGCTCGCGTATTATTTAAAGGTGAGTCGATACGGTATGGATCGCCGTATTATCGCTGCTACGTTTTCTCACGTGACGGTTCTTGTGTCATGTCCAGCGCCACCTTGATGAAGAAGCTCCGTTGCTCGACAACCAGACCATTGTGTAAATGACGAAATGAAGTCTCTCTTCATCTACCGCATTGCCTCGGTTTCGTGGGCAAAGCCGGCGAATGCTAGTGTACCAGGGAGTCCTCCATTGGTTATTTGGTCGTTTTTCATATAATACGCTCGATTATATGCGGAAATTACAAAACTAGTCTTGTCTGCCCGCTTAAGTACGACAGCATGTCTAACCCGTGGACTGTTTCAGCTCGACTTGAGCAGTTTGCTATCGAGAGGCTCGAAGTGAATTCTTGCCGGCACTCGACGGGCGCTTGATTACCACCGGGACGCAGCCATGGCTTCACGACTACCCGACGCCGCCGAAGACCACTACCGTGTACTGGGCCTGGACCGCTCGGCCTCGGCCGATGAAATCAAGGCCGCGTACCGCAAGAAAGGTACAATACGCGAGCTACTCGAAAACGAAGGCGGAGAGATGGGACAGACTAACCTTCCTTTGTGATAGTGTTGCTGCATCACCCGGACCGAGCGGTGGCGACGAGTAAAAGCAATATCGAGGAGGTACACGTCCGATATATGTGGCTATACTGTTTGGTAGAAAAAATGACTGAGTGTTTACTGTCGACTGTAAAATGCTGCACTTTATAGGATGGCCAGATTCAGAAAATCAATGCTGCGTACGACACGTTGAGCGACGCGCACACCCGTGTGCGATATGATTTCGATCGCTTTGGGACCTCCTCCAGTCCCGATCTCGGCAAGAGCGTGGCGCATCCTCATGGCAACTACAAAGCTATGACTGGCAAAGACGTCGACGACATGTTTTCGGGGCTCAACACGTACGAGCGCTTTACGACCGCCCAGTACCACCAGCTGCGGTCCGCCAAAGCGCCAACATCGATTGGCCGCCGCGCCACAGGCTTTCACGAACGAAAGCAGTTTCGCGCCTCGCAATTGCCGACCAAGAACGCGTCGGTCGCGTGGCTTGGGTTTCCGATGCTGGTCATGGCGCTTTGGGCCTTTAATGTCAAAGGCGTCAAGGACAGCGCGAAGAAGGAACACCGTTTACGGTAAAGCACGGAACGAGTAGCCCACGCACACACAAGGATAGACTCATGTTTTTGTTGGATAGCGATACACCCGGAGGTTCACACAACTCGCTCATTGTCAGTTTTTCATGTTTCTTTTTGTTGGAGGCGTTAGTAGACCAGGCGACATACAGCACACATTTTTTCTCGGATTTTACATTTATTTCGGTGGACAATGGCCTGAAGAAACATGGAGATTACAGTAGCTACCAACCACTCGCTTAGATCTCACGCTCAAAGACCGCGGCGGCGCCCATGCCCGTGCCAATGCACATGGAGATCACACCGTAACGCTGGTTGCGGCGCTTCAGCTCGTGGAGCAGCGTGCCAACCTGGCGCGCGCCGGTGCAGCCGAGCGGATGGCCGAGCGCGATCGCGCCGCCCTTGGGGTTGACCTTGGCCATCGGAATCTTGAGCTTCTCAACGCAGTAGACCGCCTGCGACGCAAACGCTTCGTTGATCTCGTAGATATCAATCTGGTCAACCGTGAGGTTGGCCTTCTTCAAGGCCTCGGGGATCGCGTACGCCGGACCAATGCCCATGACCGACGGCGGGACACCTGCCACAGCAAACGACACAAACTTGCCCAGGATCGGGAGGCCGTGCTTCTTGGCGACCGAGCGGCGCATGAGGAGGACCGCGGCCGCGCCGTCGCTGACCTGGCTCGAGTTGCCGGCGGTCGTGGTGCCGCCCTGCTTGAACACGGCCTTGAGCTTGCCGAGCGACTCGGTCGTGGTGCTCGCACGGACGCCGTCGTCTTGGGAAATGATCACAGCTTTCTCGTTGCCGTCCTTGTCGACAATCTTGGTCGCAACCGGCGTGATCTCGTCGCGGAACCAACCGTTCTTTTGGGCCGCAACGACCTTGGCGTGCGACGCCGCCGCGAGCGCGTCCTGCTGCGCGCGCGTGACACCAAACTGCTCGGCGACGTTCTCGCTGGTCACGCCCATGGGCACGGTGCAGTCCATGGCGTCCTTGACTTGTTGGATGCGGTTCCAGTCGACAGTCGGGGCGTCCTGGCCAATGCCTGCGAGCGTCATGCACTCGACACCAGCGGCAATGCCAACGTCGTAGTAGCCCGCCTTGATGGCGCCGACGACCGAGGCCACGGCCTGAAGTCCCGAGCTACACTGGCGGTTGAGCACGTGGAGCGGGACCGTGTAGGGAATGCCAGCGGCGAGCTGCGCCATGCGAGCCATGCCGGCGCCAGCACCCGGCTGGAGCACGTTGCCGACGACCACGTCGCCCACGAGCTTGGGATCAATCTTGGTCTGGTTGAGCACAGCCTGGAGCACGTGACCGAGCAAGACATCGGGCGTGGTGTCCTTAAACCCGCCGCGCTTGGCCTTGGTGATCGGCGTGCGCAGGGCCGAGACAATGACAACGTCTTCGTCAATGGGCGCAGGGTGAGGCGCCGAGGCGCCGCTTTGGACGTGGGACTTGATGCGGTCAATGCGGTCCATGGTAGGTGTGAGGGAGAAATACGAAGTGGTCAGTGGAGACGGCAAATTCGGGAATGGTCGTTTCCATCCATACTGGGAAGAGCGAAGGGGGTGGGAATCATCACGGGAGCTATCGGCATCAGACTAGGATATATGTGCGGACTCAGATTGGTTTTGGGCAAACTTCAAGTCTATATAAAAATGGAGTATATGTATTTATGTAGGTTATTAATTAAAAAATACGCTGTTGATATTCGCACTCCACTATAACCTCTCCAACATGGTTATAAGCCTACATGCAGGTATCGTATGTAAGAGTTCGAGGCTGTCCGATATTACGTCAACGTTGTCCATGCAAGCATTGCTCACCAACGACAGCCAAACCGACATCAAAACCGTTGACGCGACAAATCGGTTCATAAAATCTCTTCAAAACATGATTCCACTGATATCGTGTTTACAAAGACGCATCCAATTTCCTGTTCTAAGATTAGATTCTGTGTGTGTGTGTAGAACATAGAACAAGATCGAATTCGATAAACCGATAAACCCTCACTTCACATTCTTCAATTTTTGCATTTCCAAAAGGGAAGCTCCACTTTTTATACCAGTTTTCTAATTAAATCCGCAAAATATACCAAACGAAAAATAAATACAGAAAATATACCAGTTTGGTTTCAACCAAACAAAAATCATCAAAAATGCAGTTTATATACCAGTTTGA
>JAADVD010000445.1:0-23587 GCA_023334535.1 Pythium vanterpoolii
AGACTGATACTGGAACGGTTCTGGACAATGGAACTGTATTACTTTTATACATCTTGTTCTGTCTCTCTCTGGCGTTCTAGTGAATGGTCGTCGAAGAGTTCTTGATCTCCATTCCTGTTCTGGTGTCCATTTGCCAGAACCACAACACAATAACATTTTCTGATTCTCGACCAGTTCTATAGCCCACAGCTCTGGTTCACTACTTCAAATGGATCGGGATATGCCTCGAGCAACCGACAAAGTCACCACAGTACCACCGACTAGTCGCTTCACAATTCAGTCGACGAACAAAGCAAATTAGTTCGGTCGGATCATCGATGCCGCCAAGAAAGACGCCTCCTCCGTGCTCATTCAGTCTTGGCGTGGCGGGGTGGAGGCGGCCCACCGCGGTCGTGGGCGACCCACACAAGTGCCGGTATGGCCTCGCACCGTGCCTTTACTTTCCTCCGCAGGGGGAGGCTTGCAGCCGATGATCGACGCTGTCGACTATGCTCGCCCTCGTGGGCTTAATTTATCGGGTAGGGGAGTGGGGATCTTGAGCAGCGGGGTGAACAGGCTTGAGCAGAGCACCGGTGAGTTGTGAGCAGCGGAGAGGAGAGGAGAGTTCAAAAGAGCGGAGAGGAGAGTCGTGACGAGCAGAGCGGAGAGGAGTGAGCAACAGAATGGGATAGTCTTCAGCAGTCTGTGAATTGCTGAATGAGCATGTCTGCTTGGACGCGGGGGTGGTGGCTGGCTACCCTTTTAGTCTCTTCGCATTTCACGGGCGAGTGTGAGGTTCAACATCACAAGACATCAATGGGTCGACTTTTCGGATCGCTGATTGGCTGGAGTTGCGATACCATTTCTAACACGTTAGAAACGACAATGTTCAAACAGTGGACCACTAACGGATACAAACCATCCAAAACTTTCAGCCAATCATATGCATCTCCATTCAATTCAATAGCTCCACCCCGCCACCAGCAACCCGAAATGACCATAACGACGTCGTCGCCGACCGCATCCCTCCGCGTACACGTCACCAGCGGCGATGTCCACGCGTCCCTGCTGCGTCCACATCAGATGCTCGTCTCTTCGGACGATGCAGCTAGATTTTCCATGCGATCGCACTCGCTCTGTCGACTGCGTGGCGTTGAATCCTCCTCGTCCGATCCAAGTCTTTTGCAACTCGTGTGTGACAGGCGTGCAGCCCATGATGGCGGTCTGCGCGCTGGCGTTGTGCAGCTCCACGCGTCGGTTTTAGAAGCGCTCGGGCTACGTGATGGCGATACTGCGTTGCTCGAGATGGCGCCGGTGTCGGACGCAGCAACATGTCGTGCGGTACGCCGAGTGGTGCTGGCAGTGGTCATGCGATCGCCTCTCCGCACGACCACAACCTCATCGTCTTCGCTCTCTATTTCCACAAACGGAGAGCGATCGCTGGAAAGTATAGCCGCTGCGACGTATGCGCTGCTGCCAGAAAGCGTGCGATCAGGCCTTGTGGATCTGAAGCGAGCTGTCGCACGGCAGCTTGTCGCTATGTTCGGAGGAATGGAGATGGCGATCGGCCCAGGCAATTTGATGCCACTCCAGCTCATGGGCGAAACGTTTATTTTTCGCATAATCCAGATCGAGCACGAGCAAGTCAGATTTGAGGTAGACCCACTGATTCCGGCAGCGATGGAGGTTGAGGTGTTGGGCAGCTCCATGGGCCGAGGGATCGCCAGTCATCTGGACAGCATCGTGTCCAAGCTGGGTGGTCTTGAGATCGCGGAGAACGACGAGGACGGAGAGCTAGGCGCACGGCTCTGGGCCGTGGGTTTTTGTGGTTACACGTCGTTGATCAAGGACACGCTCTTCCACATCTTCCTGAATTTCCCAAATCACGAGTCCACTTTTCGTAGTGATGCATTGGCGATCCAGTCACTAGCGAGTCGCGGCCTGATCCTCCGCGGCGTCCCCGGCGTCGGCAAATCGCTGGCGCTTCGGGTCCTCGACAGCGAACTCCAACGACGCGGCGTATCGACGTGGCGAGTCGATGCCATGTCGCTCCTCATGGAGTACGAAAACTCTAAGGTCGCGTCAGCGTACGAGTATCTCCAAACGAAATGTCGCCACTTTCTTCCGACCCTTAGACTGCAACAACTCGACACTTCCGCGTCGGTGTGTGTTGCTGGCGTCGTCCTGATTGACGATCTCCATGTGCTGTTCCAATCCACCAACGGCCAAGACGCCAGCGACGCGAGCGACGGAGACCAAAGTGGGTTGATGCTGATGCCACTGGGTAGTGCGTTGCTGCGCCTCCTCGATTCAATGGCCGACCAGCCTGGAGGCGATGCCCATCGGCTGTGTATTGTGGGTACCGGCACGTCAGGTGATCGAACCGAAGACGGCGGAGCAATCCCGCCAGTTGCATGGCGATCTGGACGCTTTGACAAACAGATCGAGATCATCGTACCCACCGAAGCCATGCGACGGGAGGTGCTCACGCGCCACTTGACTGAACTGCCGCTCGCGACTGGTGCAGTCACCGATAGTCTTGCCGGTCGTTTAGCGGCCCTCACGGGCGGGTACGTGGCAAAGGATCTCGTGCGTATTTGCCGAGGCGCCTACGTCCACGCCTTTACCGTCTCGAATCAAGAAGCACCGCCGTCGATCCCTGCAAAGACCATGGTTACGTGGGACCATCTCGTGCTGGCGCAGCGACAAATCAAACCTTCGCAGTTGCAGCAGCTGAACGTCGCGTCGCCGTCGACCGACGTGGAGACTGACGGCATCGGGCCGTTTGCTGGGTACACCGTGCTGCAGAAAGAGCTGGGCGAGTTTATCAACTGGAAATTCCATCCGTCAAAAGCTATGCAGGTGAGACGGTCTGCTGGAATCGGTACTGAACTAGATCACGTATTCATCGCTGTTCTGTCTCACTCATAGCACCTTGGGGTCGCGAACGCCTCGGGGCTACTCCTCCACGGACCGTCGGGCTGCGGCAAGTCGCTGCTGGTGAAAGCACTTGCGGCCAACGCCAAAGTCAACTTCGTCTCGGTCAAGGTATAGTAGGCTTCTACCCCTTCATTCGTGTATGGGTACCCTCACGCTCGTCCATCCCCACCACAGTCTTCCGAGCTGCTCTCCAAGTATTTTGGCGACAGCGAACGGGCCGTACGCCAACTCTTTGGTGCGTACAAATCTCTTGACGGGTCGGAAACCACTCAGAAAGCTTACTCTTCTCTGTTGATCGCCAGCGCGAGCGCGCGCCGCATCGCCGTGTCTGTTATTCTTTGACGAATTCGATTCGATCGCCCACAAACGATCGTTTGGTGGAGCGGACGCTGGTGGCGGCGATAGCAGTGGTGTCTACGCGCGTATTCTGTCGACGTTCTTGAACGAAATGGATGGTGTCGGCGGCTCGCGACATCGTGCTGCCGAGGTATTGATCGTCGCCGCAACGAATCGCATCGACGCGTTGGATGCCGCGCTGGTTCGACCGGGACGCATTGACAAGTCGGTAGCGCTTGGCTATCCACAGCGAGACGATGCGGAGGTAGGTTCAGTCGAGTAGCGCTGAAGCGTAACCGACGTTCGGCGAAGGGGGTCTCACGTTTTGGATTGGATGCGTAGGCGATTCTTGCTTACTACACACGGAAAATGCCGCTCGCTAATGACGTCGATCTCACAGCACTCGCTGGTCGTGCCACTGGGTACGTCTCGAGTCGCATGACGCTGCCGGTATCAACCCTACACTGCTGACACTGTTGTCTTGAGTAGGTCTCGGCCGTTCACTGGTGCCGATCTGGCTGCCGTCTGTAAAGAAGCCGCGTTTCGCTCCCTCCGCGAGACCATCGACGCGCAGTGCGTCCGTTGGGAACACTTTACCGCTTCCTGGGATCAACGCGCCGATTTGTAATCATTCGCCTCATATCCACTTTGGTTCATGCTTGACAGCCTTGGGCCGAGGTGCTTTCGGGATCAGTTGGAGTGCGTGCTTGAGACTGCCACTCACGTGACGCTTCTTCTTGTGCCTTTGGACAACCGGCAGGCAGAGCTCGCTTGGCTCCTCACTTCGCTTCTTCTTTCCACTCCTTGGTTCTTGCTCCTCGCTGCTCGCCTCGTCCGAAGGCGATGTGTCAATGTCTCGCTGAAATGGCATACTCCTCGTAGCCATTTCTGGTGCAAAGACAAACTGGAACGGGAAAACCTTTTGCAAAAACGGGTGCACGAACGCTGCGCGCGCCGTCAACCGCGTATTTGGGTCCACGTCCAACAGCCGCTCAATAAAATCCTGGAAGGCGATCCACTCGGATGCGCTCTCTGTCTCGGGTCGACTGGCTTCAAGACGATGGCGAAGCGGAAGATGGCGAGTGACCGACCTTAACTGCTCGCGTCTCGCACGAAGCAACGCCTGGGACGCCTGCTCGAGTCGATACTTGTAATATCGTGCGTTTCCATACAATTGCGATCGGCTCTTGCCCAGCGGTACGCCGCCGGTGAGAAGCCACTCGATTTGTTCGACTAGTTCCATCGAATGGACCAGCGAGTGGTGGCTCGCACCGTCGACCGTTGTCGTGGACTCGCCAAAAAGCGGTTTGCCGGTCGCGCACTCGACCAACAAACACCCGAGGGACCACATATCCATTGCCGGCGCGATCGCAACACCCATTGCGACTTCGGGTGCTCGGTACGCGAGCGTCTGGATGTCGAATCCGCCGCTCTCATCGGCTGCGTCCTCGGCTTCGTACAGAGGGAGCTGCCGGCGCTCGATACAGTTGCCAAAGTCCACGAGCTTCACGGTCGCCCCGAGTCCTCTCTTATCATTACCGTAAGTCAGCGCATCCGAGGAGGAGGAGGACGCTGATGCCTCGTGGATGTGGACAACATTCTCGGGCTTGAGATCGGCGTGGATCAGTCCCTGGTCGTGAATAAATGCCAGTGCCGCACACAAATGGACGGCCATCTACATACCACGCTTCAGTCAGTCACACAAGCATAGACTTCTAAGAAGAGGCAAACAATCGTACCTGGCGGATCTCGGCGAGTTTGAGTGGAACATATTGTGTGTCTTCCTCCTCCTCCTCTCCTTCTACCTCCTCCTCTTCTTCCTTCTCGTCCTCCTCTTCGTCATCCTCTTGGTGCTGCTGGGTGTGTCGACGATGATATACGAGCGCAAACAGCTTGTGCTGCGGTTCGCCCGTGCGGTCGTTTAGTAGAAACGGCGGTGGACGCGCTTGCCGCCACGGCGGCAGGCCAAGAGTCGGCGCCGTCGCAAACGGCGCGACTGCATCGTGCAGTAATTCCAGCACCAGGCAGAAATGGCGCTGGTGCGTGAAGCAGTCGAGCAGCCGCACAATCGCAACATGACCATTCGCGTCGCGGGCATTCAGCGCTTGCAGCAGCGCGGCCTCGCGCTCGGCAATGGCGTTGAGCGCAGCCTCGTGAGTGCACTTGATAGCGACCGCGCGACCGGAAACCGCGTCGAATGCTCTGAAGTTTAGAGCGATAAGGAGAATGGGAGGTAGTGAAGAGAGAGAGTCGTACGTACTTGAGGATGACCGCGAACGTGCCGCTTGCAAGCCGCGATAGAAAGCGGTAGCGACCACCAACGCCGAGCAGCGTCTGGCCTTCAACCAGCGGAAACATTGGGGAAAGCAGAAATGCCCGCCACATCGATTGTCACAGGTTCCATTTATAATAAATAGTTCACGCACCTAATTATTGATTTATCAATTTATGGATACATCGAATGGTACAGGTCACAGACTTCAGCAATGCTTGTCACCACCTCGCTGTTTCCATGATTCTTCGTGACGATCGTCTATACTAGTGAGCGCATGTGGAAACGACAAGGTACCGTTACTACGTAGTATTATAGTGGTCTTAAATATTGATATCCGTGATTCCTTGTTCCCCCAATTGCTTAGGCTCGGCGAGTATTTCACTTCACTTGGCGCCTTGCTGTCGTAACCGCTGGACCTCGGCTTCCAGCATGGCCTTCTCGCGCTGGCTTTCCTGCAACATCCACCGCAGAGCCTGGATCTCCTTTTCGCTGTCCTGCTGCTTTTGTTGGTGGTGGTGGTGGTGGTTCTCTTGCTGTTGGCTCAACTGCCCCACGCCCTGCGCCAACAAATGCATGCGGTTGTTGGTGTCCTGGTCCAGCGTCGAGCCGGGTGCCGGGATCCGAGGAAAGAACGGCGGGGTCTTGGTAGCGGATGTCGTGGATCCGGATGGCAGCAACGCTGGCAGCGACGACGCCGCGGCCGCGGCCGCGAGGAATGCTGGATCGAGCGGTCGGATCAGCGCCGGCGTGGGTGCTATGAACGACGCGGCCGACAAGTACGTGTGGGGGGTCAGGCGAATGCCTGAAATCTCGGCGGCAGTCTTTCTCTTCTTGTTGGCGGTGTGGTCGGCTCGGCCCTTGGCCGTCGCTTGTCCATTATTGGCAGACTTGCTGAGTGTTGACGTTGGTCGCTTGGTGCCGGAAGGAGACGAGGTCCGCGATGCATTCATAGCAGCGTGCAGTTGTTGCGCTGCTGCGGCGGCAGACGCGTTGGCGTTCAGTGCGTTCATCACTTTTTCAATTTCTTGCAGGAGTGAATTCCCAAAGCGTTCCAACTGCTCGTCGGCCACACCGCAGACCACCAACTCTTGGGTCGTCGAAGGGATATACACGGCAATCTTGGCCAACAGTTTGTTGGGCAAAATGTCCCACGGCGTCGCGCCGTACATATTGACCAGCTTTTGACGCCAACTCTGGAGACAGGAGAACACGACCCGTGCGTGCTCTTCGTTTAATGGCTTGTGGGTTCGTTGCGCGGCACTGTCCTTGTCTTTAGGGGATACCACGGGGCACTGCTGCTGCAACAACCGCTTGGCGTTGGCTTGTTGGATCAGGGTGAGTCGCTGCGGCAACGTGGTTTGATCCTTGTACTCGGTCTCGCTCGTGGCCATGAAGAACAACGCTTCTTCCATGCGGTAGGCCAAGCCAGGCAATTTCTCTAGCACCTTGGACGGGGCATTGGGCTTGAGCGTCGACAGATAATCGACAATCTTTTGGTGCACGCTTTCTCGCACGGCGCGGTCCACGTCCTCTCGCCACGTCATGATGTCGCTACTCTCCGACGGTGCGTTCGAACCGTTCGCGTTGGTGGTGGTTGGTGGTGTAGTGGTGTTCGCCATGGCGGTCGTTGGTGGCGAGTGGCAATGGCGAGTCAGATCGAGGTCGCTGACGTCGTGGGATTGCAAAACGGGTGGGGCAGCCGTCGGGTCCGTAGGACTATCGGCGCCAATCTCCCTCGTGTCGACGCGGCCAAAGGTGGTGGTAGTAGCACCGCTGTGCTCGCGGGTGGGCGAATACGCAGTCTTGGTGGGACTCACCCACTGACTGGGCGAGTGGATCTGCTGCGGCGAGCCGGTGGCGCTGCTGCCGTCGTCGTCTCCGGCGCGAGCGCGGCGGTTGGCGTTCAATTTCTTCACACGCATTCAAGCACTCCTCTCGAGTCTAGATAGACCGAGACGTTGGTCGACCAACAAAGGAAGTGTGTTTCGCCAACACTGGAGTAGCAAAAACACAATTCCCAAAATGGGCGAGCCGGGACCAAAAACAACGAAGGATCGAGGCAATGAATGACCAACAACAGCACGTGGGTGGGACTTCAACACACTGGATGGTGTAGAGGAGAGGAGGATCGCCACTAACAACGCGAGCGTTGGCAATACCGAGTGTGATTGTTGGTGTTTGGTGTAGGTGTTGGTGTCGACGACGTCGAGCGTCGGTCGCGGATCGGACAGGAAGCTTAGGGGTTCGTGTCGGCGTCGTCGAGTAGGCGTGTGTCTCTTTGTGAGACTTGTGAGCCAAATGGTGGATGGCCTGAAGCAATGACGAGCCCAGTGTCAGGGCCGACTCCGTGGCCAACCCTGAAAATGACGACGGCGCGTCACGTATGAGGTTCACTCCGGTGACCGCACGTCTCGCATTGCATACTAAACTCAAGTCGAGGAACTTCCCAGCTGGCAACAACGAGTCCGACGTGGCAGCGACGCGTCGCGTGGATTAGGGCTTAGCTGGCGACGTCATCGAAATATCGGTGGCCGCATCACAATCGCACCACAAATCGCAGGAAGGATCGCGTGGATGAAGTGTACCGTGCACGACAGTGTAATCCATCATTGAACACGCGCCGCCTGTGACGCGTGCTTGATTACAGAACTGATCAGATCGTCAGGCAATATCCTGGCTGTCGATGGTTTGAATGATTTGCACCCTGCAGTGCATGGAGCATAGGGTGGTCGTTAAACGTGGAAGACTGATTCCTGTGTGTTCGCATGGCGACGCAGTGGTGGACAGACTTCACCGCTGTCGACACAGGCTGTGGTCAGCTCATATGGATGGCCCAAAGGCTGATCGCGATCCGCGGGTTTTGCCGCCAGCATGTGGCCACCCACACCGCCAAGAAAACAATGGTGATAGGTTGATAGGTACAAAACCGGTATGATACGCGGTATTGGGCCACGCTGCTTCAAGCACAGACTGGCTGTGGATCACGCGCCGCGTCGTGCTTTTTTTCTGACCCGGGCTGGGTTGGATGATTCGACGGCATCACAGGGTGCATGGATGAGGCGGTTGACGATGACGCAGCCGGATCCATCCATGGTCCCGTCTCGATAATGACGCAGCGCATTGACGTCACCAAGCACCAGAACACGGTGGATGGAAAATGGGTTGTTTGGAAATGTGCGAAAAAAAGCGACGTGGATGAATGGGGAATTACAAGAATGCACAGTGAATATGTGTATGGTATTGTAATCGACAGCATAATCACGGAATATCGACACGGAGCACCGCCTCTTCGCGCCTACCGGCGTGAGCAAGCAGCCCGGGTTCTTTCAGCGACATGGCGCAGCTCGCGCCCACGAAGAACGTGCCATTCTCACTGCCAATGCGGTTCGAGCACAAAAAGTAGCAATTGTCCTTTGGGTACGTGCGCTTGTGGAGCGCGTCAATAATAGGCGTGAGGCGTGCGGCCCAGTACGACAATGTCGGGTAAGTCTCGACATTCGGCGGTTCAAAATCGCACCATGCGCACGAAAACAAGATCAGATCACTCGCGTGCTCGGCGGCGTGGGTCGCAAATTCAAACGACTCGAACGGCGCCGCAAAGTCGTTGGGGTTGATGTCCATACAAATCCCGAACGAGATGGTCTTGTCGAGCCATGGACAGTGCCACGTCTTGAAACCGTCGCCGGCCGTCGCCCAATGCTTGTCGGCTTCGTATAGAAACGTCTTGCGTGGATTGCACACGAGCGCGCCGTCGGGACTGAGCACCATCATGGCGTTGAAGAGGTCGTTGGTTGCCAAGTCCAGTTCGACGTACCCACACATGACCATGACGTGGAGGCGTTGCGCTTGGCGCTGGCACCACGCAAACGTTGGGCCATCGCCAGCAACCTCGGCAACTTTTCGGACGTCGTCTTTGGTCGGAAACACGTAGCCGGTAAACGCCATCTACATCATGGTCCACAGACAGAAAGTTAGTGTACACAAAGTCGGTCATGTGTACAGTGATCGCCATCGTACTTCGGACAGCATGAGGATGTCGATCCCATCGCTCTTGGTTAAAGACTCGACCATCTTCGTCACATGCTGATGGCCACACCAACACAGAACGGGTGAGTCAGAATCGCATAGAGTTTCTAATGTTATCTCCCGGACGTACGGCGAGGTTGCGCTCCACTTGTCCTATCTGCGGCTCTATTTCCCCCAAATTAAAAGTAGCACGTTAGCATGAAACATTCTACAGATCCCTTCAGGGAATATGCGGCATATATACACGCGTTTCTCACCATACTGGACGATCGCGACGCGCATGCTCGATGGGAACTTTGTCGCTCGCTGTCGGTGGGCGGCTGTTGCACTGGAATATGAACCACTTTCCAATCACTGATTCGCTATTATTTAGTCGTCCCAACAATTTCAACCAATCGAATGGCTAAATTCTAGTTGACTCTCAATTAGTCCACCGACTTCCAGCTTCAACATGGCAACCCACCTTAGCATCACAGATCTCACTCACACGGTCAGGATACGGGACGTAAGTTGAAATTCAATTGGACAACGTGGATTCTAGAAGATCACAAACTGCTAGTGGTGGTGGTGACCTTCGCTTTGGGTGTGGCTGACGTGTGGATGCCCGTACGTACTGTGGCTGCTGGTGTAATCAAGTCCATGGCCAGCAGTCACAAGCGTCGGTCGGAACGGTGCGAAGGACGACACGCCCGTGTGCTGGTTCACATGGTGCTCCTGTGGATTGTGGGCGTGGCGATCATGGTGGTGGTCGTGGTGACCAGCTGCGGCCGGACGATGCCCGAGAGATGGCGAAAACAGCGGTTGGGTATGTTCCTGATGGTGGTGGTGGTGGCGGTGGAGAACATCATCGCCAGCCGGGTTCTCATGGGTACTCATCTGTGAATGGTGACTATGGTCGCCGTGGTCGTGGCCGTGACTGTGGCCATGGTCGTGGCCGTGGTTGTGACCATGTGGATGGTCGTGGTCGTGGTTGTGGAGTTCCCGGTTCTTCGCCAGGGCTCGCCCATACACATCATTCCCGCCATTCAGCAGTAGCTCGTTCTTTTCGATTTGTACCGACAAAAACTTGGCCGGCACGCCTACCTGCCGCACAAAAATGTCTCGCACGTGGCCGAGGACCTGCTGCTCGTTGGCTTGTGTATCCACCAGCACGTCGATGCTCGCGACACTGACGTCGCTCGAGTGACGCCACACGTGCCACTGCACAATACGCAAAACGTGTGGCACGTTAGTCTCGACTTCACGCAGTGCGTTGGAGATCGTAGTTTCCATTTCCTTGGGGGTGCGCTGGAGCAATTGCAGCAGTGTGTCTTTCAGCAGCGACAGCGTACTGCCCAAAATCAGCAATGCAATCATGACCGACGACAGCGGGTCGGCAATGTACCAGCCTTTGTACTGAATCAGCAGCGACGACACGATCACGCCAATGCTACCGAGCGTGTCGGCGAGCACATGGAGATAAACGCCATACATGTTGCTGTTGCTGCCGTGGCTATGGCTGTGGCTGTGACTATGGCCGTGACCATGGTCGGCGTGATCACCATGGCCGTGGCCATGCACCGCGTCGTGAAACCAAATCAGGCCAACGATATTCACGCCCAAGCCAATGACCGACGTGAGCAGCAAATTGTCGGTCTTGACATCGGGCGGATCCATGACGCGCGCACAGCCTTCGGCAATGAGGTGGGAAGCCATCAGCAAGAGCAGCACAGAATTGAGGAATCCAGAGAGCACTTCGACGCGGCCGTAGCCATAGGTGTACTGTGCGTCGGCAGGGAGCTTGCCAATGTATGAAGCCACGAGGCCAATCACAAGCGCGCCATTGTCGAAAAACATGTGCCCGGCATCGCCAATGAGACCCAGCGAGTTAGTCCAAATGCCCACGAGCAATTCAATCACCATGTACGATACATTGACCGAGAGGAACATGAGCATCTTGCGCGAGTCGTCGCGAGCCCAGAGTGCCGACAAAATGTGCGTAAAATCGGTCGGGTTTCCACGCGACTTGTGCACGCCCGATGACAGGGTACCCGAGCCGGAGCGAAACATGTCGAGTTCTTCTTCGTCGTTGCGGTGCTGATCGGTCGAAATCCGCAGCATTTCGGAGAACTGGGCGTAGACAATCACAATTGCGGCCACGAGGTCGGCGGCAAAGCGAAGCCAGTCGTCTTCACAGGCCGAGACAAATAACGAGCCGAGGAGACCAACGCTCGTGCACACGATGACCGAGATCCACCGGTTGCGGGACGACGCCTTGCCCAATGGATTGCGGTGGAAATACATGGACGTGAGGTGGAGCGCAGCGACGCCAACGCCGCACAGCATCCACCACGTGGCACTACCAGACTCACCATCGCTGTCATCTATGTCAATGCCAATGCGACGCGCGCGCGGGGCAATGACCCACGAGAGCGGAAACGCCATCATGCACGCACAGACGAGCGACAGTAAATGGAAATGCGGCGCGGTCTCGAGGCGGAACTTGGTCTCGACCATTTCGCTCTCTGCTTGCTTCATGCCGAGCGCGAACGCAATGAGCACGATTGTGTGCAGTAGTGAGCCGTACTCGTAGGCATCAACACCAGCGACCAGCAAGTAACCAACCAAGAGCAAGATCCACGTGTTGCTGCGCATGGATTTGTTGTTGCTGGATGTGGAGGGAGAGGATGGGACCCACGCCTCCTTCAGCGGCTGCAGCAATAATGCATCAATGTTCTCGAGCAGAAACGCAAAGAGAAAGCCAAAGTGGTGCAGCGCGTCGGCGCGGATGTAGCACTGTACAATGATGCGGAGACCGTTGAGCGGCAGGCGGTAGACGGCATCGGTGCGGGCGATCGCGTCGTAAAACTGCTGTGTGGTCGCATTCTGCCGGTGCTGGGTCCACCACTTGGCAACGGTCTGCAGCACGGCAAGGGAGAGCAGCAGCCACGATATGGTTTGAAAGTCGTTCCGTGCGTGGTGCATGACTTGCTGCTGCAGCACGAGCATCGCAAACGACGCCAAAGCCGCGATCGCGCTGTCTTGCACATACTGCCGCGTCGACGCGGCGAGACTGCCCAGTGAGAAGACAGCGCTGCTACCGCTGCCGCCACCACCAAACTCTGCGTGCATTGTGGGGGAGGGAGCAGATGCTACAGTACCCCGAGATCGACGAGCTCCTGGCGGTCGAGGGAATGGACGAATGCTGCTCGCGGTTGACACCAACAAAACGGTTCCCGAACAGAAGATGGAGATGGGGTAATCGATGTTATGTCAGTACCTTTGAGTTGAAGGTGGCCCATAGGAGACGGTAAAAAGGCATTTTACCGTATACAGTAATCTGATTTGTTAATAATAGACATGTGGCATCATTTCAGCGAATCGTTGTCTGCCACTTCAGGTCGGCGCGGTGCTTCAGTACATTGGGGAACAGCGAATGCTGGCTTGTCCCGTGTGCTGACTGTCTGATAGTGTGTCACGTTCGCTGAAGATTCGCTGATCAGTGAGTCCGTCAAAGCGAATGGCTCCTCGAGATTCAATCGCCAGCAACATGGACCTCTCTGGACTCGACTCGTGTGCAACCAAGACTACCAGAGATTACAGCGGGATTTTTTAGTTGCGTTCTAAAAAAGGTTTAGTCGATTGAAGGATTCTCGGAATCTGATGCCGGCATGTGCCAGCGGCGAGCCACTGTTAATGTGCTAGTTGTTTGTCTGGTCACCAGTCATGTCCGTGTCCTGTTTGTTGGCCCAGTGCTGAATCGCATCGAGGAATGCGCCGATGTCTACGTGATACGCGTGGTGAGATGGAATTACTGCGTGGCTATTGGAAGAGATCAGAGAAAACGTACTGTCGCCAATAGCGAGTTTGTTCGCACCCGCGGAAGCGTCGAGGCCAAAATTGGCAAGCACGGCATTGAAATTCCCGCTCTGCAAGGCGCTCACGAGAGAGCCAATGCTCTGGCGGAGTTGCGGAGAATGGAGCTGTGCGGAAAGATATCGGCCATCAGCTTTATGACTCCAAGGTATGATTATCGAATCCTCACCGTAGCTTGAAGTTCGTGGGCGTTCTGCGCTCCCTCTGGAAGGTGCTGGATAAGTGTGTTGACAGCGGCATCGTCGCTCAAGAGAGCCGTTACATGCTCGGGGCTAAGGATTTTCTTTAGCGACACGCTCTTGGGTTGCTACAGGAACATGGGTGTCAGCATTAGACAACTACACTCATGACCACGGTCAATAACGTTTACCCACAGTGAATGCCTGAATCGACGCCATTGCACGCTCGAGGTCTGCTGCCGTGATGGTGCCTGTAGCCGGAGCAGAGACACCCGGCCCTGGTGGCAACGCTGCCCGAGGAGCGGTCGGCGGCGCTTCTGCCAGTGGCGTGCGAGTAGGTGCAGGAAGGGATGCAGCTTGAGTCGACCCAGCGGGAACGGCTGCAGGTGTCGACGCTATAGCACGACAGTGTAATGTTCATCGTCAGTAGTGACAGTTGGGTTTCGAGGCAGGGTGATGGCGAAGTCGTCGGCGGTTGCGTGGATCTACACAGATAGAAAACGTGTGTGAATAAGGCAGCGTGGGAACTCTCCATTCAGCAAGGTGCACGCACAGGGAACAGCGGGGGGACAAACGCGTATGGATAAGGTACCGTGATTGCATTCCATATTCGTTCTTCTCTTTCTTTCTCCTACCAAACCAAACAGAACTGTTCAGCGATCTTCGCGTTCATCAGCACGCCGCGACTCGGAGGAAAGAGCAAATATCGTCACCTTCAGACCCCGCGAGTAGTTGGTTGGATGGTTCGTTTTGTGCTCAATCACGCACGCTCTTTGCTCAAGACGAGCTACCCGAATTCCCACCGCTTGGTCCGCTGCCACCGCCCGATTCGCGCGACGACTGGTCTGGGTTTGGTGGGTTACCTGAATCCGATTGGACATCACGCATGCTCTCCTCGATCGCCAGTCGCAACAGCTCGTCCTCGGTCATCTCGTCCACTTCCATGCCACCGACGTCGTGGTCGTGCGTGGACGCCGTGGTGGCCGCCGCCGAACTCGCCCCACCGCTCTGGGATGTCTGCGACGATGACGCTGCCGACGTCGCCGGCGACGCCGCAGTCTGGGAAGCCGGGAGCCCCATGTTCTGCAAAATGTTCTGCAGATCCGACACCTGCACATTGGAGTTGACGCCGGCGGTACCACCACGGCCTTGCTCACCACCCGCACCCATAGCCCTACACAACAAGTAGACTATCAGCTTACGATCAGATAATATCGAACACATAGAAAATTGCGTACCCGAGCATTTGCATGATGGCGTTGTGGTCCAGCTGCACATTACCGGCACCACCACGCCCCTGCTCGCTGCCGCCCGTCGGCTGAACGTTGTTCATGAAATCGTTGACTTTTTTCGCCAGTTCCTCATCGCGCGAGCTGTCCTTGTGCTGCATCCAAAAGAAGAAGCGGCGCACCGAGTTCTTGTACTGCAAAATATACACACGGTCACCCTCGCGGCCGGTGTTAACGCGCGAGAATGTTGCGTCGTCTGGGAACATAATATAGTCCTATAGAGCGTTCAAACGATCAGAATTAGCTGTAAACTCGCATTAGAAAAGCCAAGGCCAGGATCACTGCACGCACCTCCGGACCCGAATTAGTGAGCCGGTCAACCCACTGGAAATGCACGAGCTGGTCATCTCCACGTGAGAGGCAGATTTTTCCCTTCTTCAGGTCTGGTGAAATGAGGAACTTGCCGTTCGCTGACTGGCGAACTTCCATCTTGCCGGCATTGAACGACACAAGTTCCGTCTGCATACAGTAGGTCACACAAAGCACTCAGCGTTCTCCACATAACAGCAAAATGGAGAGAAAAGATGCGCACGACACGTACGCGTCCGGTGTTGTTGTTGCCGCCAAAGACATTGCCGAATTGCGAGGGGAAGAGCGACATCTTGATAGGGATCGTCGCTGCTTCGTGTTTCTTCTTGAACTTTTCTGCTGGGTTTTGGATCGCAATCAGACGCCCCCTTCCCCATGCCACTTTTGGACGCATAAATAACGCTCAAAATAACGAACGTGTGTATGAATGATGGTGCAGATGTCATTGTTGCGGGGGCGAAGCGCATCATGCTGCTCGACTGACATTTCCCCGCTCTCATTCAGCCGGCACCATGGTTAAGCAAGTGCTCAACTTCCATGACGTCCAGCTCTACGACTCGGATGTGCGGCTCTTCGAGACGTACCAGTGGCTCAATGACAATGCCATCAACTTTTATTTCCAGTATGTGTACCACACAGTATGTCTCTCGTCACCAGCAGCAGCAGAGACTGCGACAAGCGAGATACTACTGGGCGACCCAGCCGTCGTGTCCTGCATGATGTTGCAGTGTGACGACGACGACGAGTACGCCGACCTCGGTCGTGGGCTGCGTGTTCAGGAGAAGACGACCTGCTTACTCCCAGTCAACAACAATGAGTCGTTTGATAGCGAGAGCAGCCATTGGTCGCTGCTCGTTTATGAGAACCATCGATTCGTCCATTACGACTCGAGCGCCGGACACAACACGGCCGCCGCCATGAAGATTGCGCGCACCTTTCTGAAGTTATTAAGCGCGTCGGGTGTAGAAGATGTACCCACATGGTCGAATGGTCTATTCGTGAATAACCCCGATGCGCCGCAGCAGCAGAATGGGTATGACTGCGGGGTGTTCGTGCTCGCGGTCGCGGAGTTTTTGTGTCGACAACGCTTTCGCCAGGAAGAACGATCTGGGACGACGTCGCTTCGAGACTACGTTACGGCCGATCGTGTCACTGCCTTACGTCTCGAAATCCCACAGATCATACAGCGTCTTCAAAGTGACAAAGCCTATGCAGTTCAACAGTGTTAATTCAATCACTCTCTCTTACTCCACGAAGACGACCCCGTTATCAAGCGCATGCAAAAGGCGTACACTATCGCTTTGAGAATTTTCAGTTGTCTTGTGTGACTGTCCCCTTTTGGACTATGCTTGTTGGGTCACTTTTGTGTGCGTATAATTGGACACCAATCTGCTAAGAGACAACCACAGCGAACGCGTTCCAATTCAACTAGCAGCAAACAAGCAATGATGAATCAAGCGAAGGCCGACGCTACAGCTGTTGACCTCACGGGGACTGTAAAGCCGCGAGTTGGATTTCTCGACACACGCACGTATCAGGAGCTCGGTCCGCTGCAGCTGCCTTCGAAGCTTCGGGATCGCATCAATAAGGCACAGCGACGGGCTGCGGCTGAAAAAGACGGTACGACTGCGGAAAGGATCGCTCGGGAACATTGCCAATATGCTTATGTTTGGTGCTTAAATAAGGTGTCTCGATCTTTACTGCGAATGTCAGCGTGTCATTTCTTGCGGAAGATAGAGAAGCAACACGAACGAGCCCACGATCACGAACGAGTGGCAACAGTGTTGGAAGGTCGGGGCTGAAGGGATCTCAACGTCGTCGAGAATCCCAAGCGCAGGCTGTGGCTGAAATCGCTACGCCTGACTCGATGGCCTCCAAAGAGAAATTGCACTTGCCCGATGTGATTATCAGCCACAAGATGCGCGAGTTTGAAGCGAAGATGAACTTAAATGCGTTATTCGTCGACCCGTTGGAGAACAATCTCCACCACCTGAGCATCGACGACAAAGAAAAAGTTATGCTGCGGATGCAAGAAAAGATCCAAGCCATCACAGCTCAGATCGACGTTCATTTCGTGCAAATCAAAGAGGCACTGGACAAAAACGGCATCTTCGATTCGGCTGCGAACTCTCAGAGAGCCCAAGCATTGTGCCTCGTTGAACTACAAAAGCGATGCAAGCTTGAAAAGCTCCGTGACGAAGCCATGCGCGAAGTGCTTGACGAAAATGGCGGGGCGTCGCACGCTGCCATGAGCCAAATGGAAGGAAAGTTAAACGACTTGTTGGCTCATAACTATCGCACTTCGAGGGAACAGGTCGATACGTCCGCACAGGTAGCTTTCAGTCATCTACAGATGGGTACAAAATGCTTCGCGTTAAAGCGTCGACCGGCTGTAGCCAAGCGCACCCTCTCGCCTGTGAAGCGGAAGCAGCAGCAGCCGTCAAAGTCTTCCAACCAGCTCAACCATGATAGCAACTCCAGTGGTGTCGGGGGTACTCGCGCGACTCCTGTCACGGAAGCGACCTTGTTCACCACAACTGTCGGTTCAATCCCACCGACAGAAGACTGGACATCTCGACATCCGCATATTGTGCATGTGCTCCAGCTTCTGACTGTAAATGGCGGTGCCTCGGTCTCGGCTGCATTGAGCAACGACGCCCTGGATGTGTGCTCAAGTCGAGGTGGTCGTTTAGACTCTTCGAGTGCAGATTCCACGCCGACAAAGACCGGCAATCGACTCCACTCGCTCGCTGAGGAATGGTCCGAACGGTCAAGCAGCTACCACATCATCGCTGATCGAACGCTTCAGGAGCTGCAGCAGCGCTGGGCACGCTGGCGATGGGATTCAACAAATCAGTTCCACGTCTCCGGTAGCAATCCATCAAGACCCACGGCAATCGTGTTGCCAGAAGCCTTGCAGCGACGGTTACGGCGGCAGCGTGATACGGCTTCGGCTCGGTTAAGAGATGAAGAAGAGCGCCAGCGAAGGGCAGTGCGCGAAGAAACAAATGCTGATAAGCTGAAGAAAGCAGAAGCAGTCTATCAACAACTCCAGCATGGTATCCAATGGAAACGGCAAGAATGGGAAAAGCGATTACAGGGTGCACCGAAGCGAGTAATGACAGCAAGCTCTCGAACGTCGAGGACGTCCTCGATGGAGAGAGTCTCTGAAATAAAGCGAGCAGCGACAAGCGATGGCAGGAATCCAAGCGCAAAAACAAACGGAAGTAGTTTTGACAGAGAGCAGTCAGCAAACTCATCCGATCAGACTCGGGTAGAAGTCAGTGACGATCGAAAAAATCAGTGCCCTCCTGCGGGTGTCACGGAATCTGCGCCAACGCGGCGCTCACTCGCGATATCGGCATCTGCACCGCTTCTCGGCGAAAGAGACACGAAAAATCAGCCTCAGAACGCATTTCCCCGAGGCGACTCTCGACGAGCGATCCACGATCGCACGCTCCCGATACTTTCACACCAAGTAAACCGTCGATCGCGAGTCCGCGGTGACACTCTCATTGGTGGCCAAACCTTCATGGATCTGAATACGCTCGGTCACTACTCGAACTCGCGTATCGAGGAGCGACGCAACTCGGCTCAAACGTGGGCGTGGCACCAACCGGAAAAATCGAGATTGCGATCAATGGGACCACGGTTGGTGCCACACGATGAACGGTCCGAAGGTGATGAGGAAGACGACCTAGACAGTGATGTTGATGCAAGCGAACGCCGCGATGGTTTGGGTGCGATTTCCAGCGATGAAGATGATGTGAGCAGCGATGATGAGTCTTGTGACAGTCAAGGCGATAGCGGTGACGACAGAAAAAATGGAGATGACACAAGGTCGGTCCGGTCATCCGCATCGTCTTTCTATCCGATGGACTCGGCTCGTAGTTCATTCAGTATCATGTCGAAGACTGCAGTACAGCTCGGTGATGATGCTAGCGGAATTCGACGTAGAGGCAAGGGCCACTCGAAGAAGGCATTGAAGTGTGGAGGTATTCATGGGCGACACCAATCGAGTTTATCAAAACGAGCCAGCCCCACGCTGCATGGAGCTCGCGACAGTCGCTTGTTGTCACGAGCCAGCAATGGTAGCAATACGAATGGATCAGGCGGCGGGGTATTTGCTGGCGTTCATTTTACTGCAAATGCGCAAGTGCTCCAACATCGATTTGAGAATCTCTGGCAGGCACTGGATTTCCCGTTCTCTTCGAAGCTGGTCATGCTCGAGAAATACGCTACCCTCGAAGATGCCGACGCTTTTTCTCGTGCGCTCACGCACTGGGAAGCAGCTGTGGATATCGTCTTATTGCGCGAGAAGCTGAAGCACATCCTTGTAGAGTTTGAAGAAGTGGGGGACCTGAAGGCCTCGACGCGGTTGATCCAATCAGAGTGGAGCTTCTTGCTTATGCAGCAGATCGACATACCGCCAAACGCTGTCAATTTATCCCCGAAGGAACTCGTCGAATGGGTACGTGTTGCACCCGAGCTATCACAGGATATGGACTCACGATTTAATATGTTGATGTACGTTGTGTAGACGCAACTGCATTTTGAAGCTGTCACGCTACGATGTGAGAAGATGGCGCAGCAGGTCAAGGCCAACACAGGCGATGAGCTCATTTTTCAAGGCTATCGATACCCACCACGGGGGTGAATCAACAAAGTATAACCGAAGCATATTGCCTCAGCCGATGGCACGGTCTCAATGCAAGTGGCTCTGGCAACAATACACGTTCAGACGCGAGACGGTCAAGATGGGACGAAGGAGAAACCATGTATACTCTATTGCAGCGTCGGCGGCTGTGTCTACACTATCTCCACTGTCTCAATCGGGATTAATTCTTCCAGAGACAGCACTGGTAACAAGGAAACGTTATCGTCGCCGTCGACGCGGTCCCCTGGCTCGTTGTTGTCGTCTGGGAGTTCAGGAATCGCAATAGGAAGAGTTACAACTGCTGGTGTAGTCGCCGGCGCTGGCGTGGTGTCTGTTGATTGTGGCAGAGGCGCTGCTGCGGGTGTTATGGCGGCCGGTGTCAGAGTTGGCGTCTGAGTCGGAACGACTGTATCGTTGGCTGTGTTGTCGTTGCTACCCTGCCCAAAGCTCAGCGGTGTACCACTGCATCCGTTTTGGCACCTCGTGTTCTTGACACAGCCAAAGACACCCGTTGGGATGCGCACGCAAGACGCGCCGAAGGGGAGACCGTGCTGCGGTTCGGGGCACAAGCCGTGCGCATTCCCGCTGCAGATGGGTCCCTTCACACAGAACGAGGTGCTACCGACGACGCTGACGGGTATCCAGCCGCTGGAGCCATCACACTGCACCGGAATCGTTGGGTCGATCTGGCACGCTCGCTCGCACGTCGGGTCCGCTTTCAACGAATCGCTCAGTGTCTCGTCCAACAGACCGTCTTCGCATGTAGTCTTCGGCACGCATCCGAAGACATTACTGGCGAACTGGACGCACTTGGAGCCGTAAGGAAGCTGATCAGAAGACGCAGGACAGGCAGCGAGCTGGTCGGCCACGCAGACCTCGGGTCCAAGTGTGCAAAACGTCCCGCTCCCGACCACACTCACGGGAAACCACGTGCGGTCTTGGCCATCGCATCGAGCGGGTGGTACTGGTCCGACGAGCGGGCAGATACCGCTCGATCCAGTCGAGTCGGCGAGGTCGAGGTGGGCCGTGCTCGCCAGCACGACCGCAGTGGCGAGAAGAATGAGGCGCATCGAGACCGAGTCGGGTGCAGTGAGTGGAGTACTGACAGGCGTCGCTATGAAGAATGCAGTCAGCGGCAGATCTTTGCCCTTGAGGACAGTTTTGGGAAAGAGCGGCTGAAAGGCGTTTGGCGGCTGGCAGACTCCCAGAATAAGTGGCTTTCAGTGGTTAGTTGGTCGTCATATCCGGGGTGGACCACTGATCAGTCTTTTCTCGCTGTTGCATGCTGGTGACGAAGCCATGCGACAAAGACTTTGACACGCTTCGCGATCCCATCGATAGTCCCATGTGGGACCGTCTGGGATCCGGCGGATGAGATGCCAAGCGCGGCGTCTAAAAGGATCCACACGCTTTTTGCGAGGCTGTCCGTTTTCCACTGGTTGCGTCGGCGAAAATATCCAGTTCGAAGCTGTGCGTGATCACAACGGCAACAGAAAACCCCCACAACGGATGCGAAGTTTCGGGCAACTCGCCACGAACTGCTATTTTAGGAAACGCTATATGGTCTATGCAGCTTTGGCTCGCGGGAGCGAAGTTGCAGATGCACTGGAGGTGATGGCGGCTGGCTATAGCATGGCACTGGCACACTTGTGCAGCGTCTCATGCAGCGGAGAGAAGTGGGGAGTAGTGCACTGAAGTCTTTCCACCCTTTTGTGGCTCTTTGTGAAGACGCTTGAGTGCGATCAACGAAGATCGCCGAGTTCCTGAACGCGCACTCTGCCTTTTGCTTTAAAGGGACACGAGCACCGAAGCCAAACCAACTTCGACAAACGCCGCCATCCCAACAATGCTCCAGGCCAAGCGACTGATTACATTGGCGTTGCTCTTCAGCTCAACCGTGTTTACGAATGCCGTGCTAGCACTCGAGGATGACACTGGACTGCTTGGCACGTCCGGCATCCAAGATCTCCCGTCGGACGACCTCCTGCCTGATGACCTCCTGGACGGCATCCCGACGCCACCAGTGACTCTGGCGCCAGCGCCTTTGACGGATACAACACCGACCACTACCGCCCCGGCTACCTCGGCGCCAGCAGCTGATACCCCAGCGACTACGACACCGTCTCCATCAACAACTTCGCCTACTACGACCCCAGCGGAGCATACTCCAGCGACTACGACACCGTGCCCATCAACAACTTCGCCGACTTCAACCCCAGTGGTTGATACCCCAGCAACTACAACACCGTCCACCACGACTCCGGCAACCGCGACCCCAGCGCCGACGACCACAACGAACACGACTCCTGTCACGACGGCTCCTGCCTCGACGACTCCGGGTACCACGACTCCAGCGCCCACGACTGCTCCGGAGACCACGGCTCCGGCCACGACAACTCCGGCGCCTACATCACCGGCGATCATGAATTTCTCCCCGATGCCAACTCATGCGGAGGCTTCCAAATTCTCCTCACCAGATGGTGAGAACAACCAGCCACGGGGTCGTAATGATGGCGAGGACGAGGACACACCATGCCCAGATTTGCCCGTGAAAAACACTGTTCATACCAATGATCTTGTGCATAGCCCAGACTCTCCACCGGTTAAAGGCGGAAACGAAGAGAGTACCCCGTTCGTCCCTGAACAAGTCCACTCCAACGAGGTCACGGGGGCCACAAACCCGTTCGTGAACGGCCCAGCTCCACTATCGGCGGAAAGTGGAACCGCAAAGGATATTCCAATCATTGCGAAACCAGTCATCATCAACAACGTCGCTGATCCAATTCAGCCGGACGAGTTGCCGTGCCCACCGCTCGTTTTGAAGCCCGTGCCAAAGGCTACGCCATGCCTGCCGCTTACTTTAAAGCCACTCGCGGAAGCGCTGCCGTCAAACCGTTCCCCGAACGAAGAGCAGCACGAGAATACTTCTGGACAGCATGAGAGTGGCCCAGCTAACCCGGAGTCGGTCTCCTCTGCGGCAGACCAGCCGCCTCAGCCGCAGCCACAGCCACAGCCACGTGCAACGGAGCCGTGCACCCCTTTGCACCTTGTGCCGGAGCCGACAAAGCCTGAGCAAGTGCAAATTCAAGAGCTCCCGCCGGCCGCGATCGTCCCTCCGTCTGAGACTGCACCAAACCAAGCAGAGCATGCTGCAAACGCCGATCCACCGGTGCCGGCCTCGACCCCATGTGAGTCGTTTCCGCTAAAACCTGAGTCAGAAGCCGAAGCTCCGGCTCCGGTCACTGACACTGACACGCCACCCGCCACGACCGCTGCACCGACACCTTCAACGATGGCATCACCTGCCGCAACGACCACGAGTGCTCCGACTCCGGCTCCGACGACAGTCACGAGTGCTCCGACTTCGGCTCCCACGACGGCCACGAGTGCTCCGACTCCGGCTCCGACGACAACGTCGCAGCCTATGACGACGTCGGCCCCAACGACCGCTCCAACTGTGTTGCCCACAACTTCGCCCACGCCGGAACCGACAACGGTGTCGACAACGTCACCGACGCCAACCCCGACGAGCACGTCCACAACGCTGTCGACACCGACACCCACGAGCACGGCTCCGTGCACGCCGACGCCGGCGCCTACCACGCGTGCACCGTATTCGTCGGGTGACGTGACGCAAAGCGCGCCGGTACCCGCGACCACGACACCCACCACGACGACATCGTCGCCAACCTCGACATCGCCAGCGACTACCACGCCAGCGACTACCACGCCAGCGACTACC
>JAADVD010000446.1:0-23483 GCA_023334535.1 Pythium vanterpoolii
TCCTCGTCCTCGTCGTCCTCGTCGTGCACGAGGTCAATAATTTCCCGATTCTTGTTCTGCGTCAACGGCTCCATCTTTCACACCCCGACAAAACCAAGCAACTGAGCGACCGAGAAGCAGAGCAGATCTGCGACGCGGCGATGAGAAGTATACTCAGAATTGTACATGTGCCATAGCTTCCAAGACCTTTCTGATTAAATAAACGGCTGCAGCACAAAGTCTCATAGGGTATGGTTCAGTGGTGTGTCCTGCGCTGTGGCTTCCAACAGAAACCGCGCTAGCGTCCCGAGCTGGGCGTGGAACGCCTCTAATTCCATCGCCGAGAACGACGTTGAGGCGACTTTGCACATCTTTAGCACGGCGTGCGGCGCGACGTTTTGCTGGGCACGGGTCGCAGCGATCGCGTCCATGTCGTGGGCATTGAGACTGACGATGGCAAACCGACCGGTCTGGGGATGCGCGAGCAGCTCCGGGGCGAGCGGTCCCGCGTACAGTTTCTCACAGCAGATCGTTCGCATCGCGTTGATCTTCCACGCAGCTTTGCCCGAGAGCGAGAGGCTTGGGGATGATGCCGCCAGCAGCTGGATCACGCCGTTCGCGTCACGTAGCAGCGCCGTCAAGCGGGGGAAGAACACGCTGCAAAACACTTCGTTGTAGGTGATGGTGGCGTCGCTCACAAGAAAAACAGGCCCAAGCGATGCCGCGATCTGCAGCAGCTGTAACGCAGCGTCTTCGATTGCATGAAGCGCGAGTTGGAGGTCGGGCGTTTGCTGGTACTGTTGCTGTGCGACCTCGAGACCGTGCGCAGTCTTGGCGAGTCCAAGGCGGTCGGCCATCCACTTGGTCGGCACGAGGACGTTCTCCATGTGGATCACAATTGCATGATTGGTTGTAGACGGGGTCATTGTCATGAGCGAGTTTGTTGGAAGATTATTGGCGGTGAGCAGTAGCGGTGCGAGCTGCTGGAGGAGCTCGAGGTATTTACTGGAGCCGCCGTTTGCTAGGAGAGACTGGAAGAACGGATCGGCAGGGATGGAGAGACCGCTGGAAGAGACCATTGTCGCAGATAGTGCTGAGGCACGTGCTTAGAGGCGAGTGCGTTTGTGAATGACGTCTCTGCTCGGCGGCTGTCGGCACATCATCGTGCGCAAGGACGCTCAAGGTTAAGGCTGCGTTCGCTTGTGTTTCTGTGAGCTGAGACTTTCGTGTGGATCTAACCATCACTCTTTTCAGATGACTATCACTCACGCCTGAAATCGGACGTTCAAGGGTAAGAGTGTTTGTCTTAGCAGTTTTCGCTAATCGCAGCAGCATGGATTTGCTGCTGTCGGCGACATTCACCCTAGCACGCGTCGCTCACCATCGAGATCTCGAGCTCCGATATTCCTCTCCCGGACAATAGCCACATACAGTCTGCTGTAAGTTTATTTCCCAGGTCCGTAATTCAACTGGGGTGCGAAATGGCTGCATTCTGGGTTTCGTAATGACCGCATTCATGGTGGAAATGATGGTGGGATGAGTACTATTAGACTGCTCTTTTAAAATCCTATAGCTGGCTAGGCGTGCCACTGGGCTAGGTGCAGGAAGCTAGGTGCAGGAAGCTACCTAACGGTACTAGAACGGGGTGCTCGGCGTTTCCAAATTGAGAGCTAAGCGGCAGCCTGATTGATGCCGGGGGGAGGTGCTCGAAGCTTCCTAATGGCGGGGTGATGCAGGCGACTTCCGATCCGGTCCGCACGTGGCAGCTGGAAGGGCCCCACGGCTTCTGTTCTGCAGGAGTTGAGAGCCGAAGGGGATCCCATCGGGTTAGGTTGGGCAGACTTGAGAATGTTGGTCACTTGTGCAGGAGCTGGAAAATTCGGAAGTATCCATGGCGTAAATGGGATGCCGGAATGTACTGTACTCTATATCGGTGGGGTTCAGAAGTTGTAGTAGAGCTTAGCCGTAGCGGTAGGTACGCTTGCTGCTATGGTCTCGTTCATCAACTGCTTTATAGAGAATCAAACTGCGACGATTGTATTGAGAGGACTTGAATCCATTGGGTTATTAGTACAGTATCAATAATGTATTCTACAGGCGCCAAACATCCTCATAGGTCACCATACAATTTCCCATTACAGCTTGTCCATCTCGAGCTCTTCGTGGACAGCTCGGATTAGTCCCTGAAGTTGCGACTGGAAGCCGTCAAGCGACGACGTGGCACCGTTCGCGACCACTGGCAGCTGCACACTCTTGACGACAGCAAACGGTGCAATGTCCTTGACAGCTGACGACGCCAACACGTCCAGTTCGTCGGCGCTCACTGTGATCAGTCGGAATTGGCCCGTCTCGGGTCGCAACAGCAGCTCAACCGAGGTCGACTCAAAGCAAATGTGCTGGAATGCGTCAACTTTCCACGTCGCTTTTTGCGCAAGCGTCATGGACGCGTCGGAGAACCCAACGACTTGGACGCGTTTGCCGCAGCTCTGGATTGCTGCGTAGAGCCGTGGGAAAAACGCTTCACACATGGCCGTCACAAACGCAGTGGTCTCGTCCGTGAGAATATAGACTGGCCCGACTGTGGCCGCGAGGGAGAGCAGCTCGAGGATGCGCTCTTCGATCTGTACGATCGAGTCACGTAGCGTGGGCATCGATGCGCAGCAGAAATGGGCCTGCTGGACGCCTTCAAGCGTTGGTGTGAGCCCGATGCGGGTCGCCATCCACTGGATCGGCGTGAGCACATTCTCCCAGCTCATGACCCACGCCGTGCGGTTCAGAGCGCTGCTGCTCGAGCCGTCCGTGCTGCTCATCATCTCGAGCATGTCAAAATCCGACTCGAGACACTTCAGCGGAAGGTGCTGATACTGCTGGAGCTGGCGCACCCAGTTGGTCGTGCTGTTCGGCATAAAGGCGCACATAGTGGAGTGGAGGAGAGGAGGAGAGGACGTGGTGCGGAGGCGGAGGCTTGGGGAATGAGTCTACATCGCTGCCATCGACAGACGGCGCGCTGCGCGCCACAGTCAGGTCAGGAGCTTTTGGATGCCTTGCGGATCTCACGTCTCGTTGTGTCACAGGATCATGAGATCCTGAGATCGTCTAGGCACATCATACAGTGGGATGAAAATGGAGAAAGTTCTCCAAAATGACCTTCACTCTCCCGACCCTGACAAACATTCACACAGCCAACGAAAATGAAGCTCAAATTGTTCAAAATCGTCCAAGTCGATAGCCATGAAGAATTGACTGTAAAGATAAATGCAGCACAACGGATGTCGACATTGAGAACTAGTTGTCCGTGACATCACGGTTCAACCATGCAAAACCATAGACATAGAAGCGGCGCGGCTTGTTTTCGATGTTCTTATTTTTCTTCAATTTATGATGTGGTCGCTGCTGACTCGACGCGGAACCGAACCCATGTACGCAGTGCTTCCCCTTGTATCTCAGCATGTATGGAAGGTCGGAACGTGCATACGATAGGCACATACACATTGCGTGTGAACAGGCAAATTGTGGACGCCTCTTTTCCGCGTCTAGAGACTGTACTCGTCCCGCTCCAAGAGCGGTGGCGCCGGTTGGTTCCGGTAGCTGTTTTGCTGGAGCGCGAGCTTCTCAAACTGCTTGGCTTCTTGGTCGAGTTGCAGTTCGGGCGTAAAGTCAAAGTCTTGAAACAGCCGCCGGTCATCTTTACCACTGCCCTGGGGACGCGACACTTGCTGGGCATCCGAGTCAAACAGCTCAAACCCACGCTCGATATCTGAAATCTCTTGTTCCGTAAACGCTTGGGGGAAGTTGGACGTGTCGGGGACACCGGACGGATCAGCCGTCGTCTTTGGTCGGAACGGCGGCGGCAATTCGCGACGCTTCATTCTCTCCCAATCCACAGTGGCAAAGAACGGGTGATCCTAATACAAGAAATGAAACATCAGTCAACCTGGTCCATAGAGACGCGATCGTTTGAAGTCAGCTTGGTACGTACAAAGATCTCCTTGTCGCCACTTGGGCCAGAGCCGAGTCGCTGCTTCGGGTCGCGATGGAGAAGACGCTGAATCAAGTCGCGCGCATTCGGAGAGAGGTAGTCGGGAATGACCAAGTGCCCACGAAGGATGTTGTGGAACAATTGCTTCTTGTCGTTCGTGTAGAACGGCGGCAATCCCGTGAGCAGTTCAAACGTCAAGGCACCGACTGAGTACCAATCGAGCGCAAAGCCGTGGCCAGAGCGCGAAAGCATCTCAGGCGCCAAATACATGGGCGACCCACAGAACGTGTTGGCCGACGTGTGGTCCTTGATTCCTTCTTTGGAGATCCCAAAGTCTGTGAGCAAGCAGTGGCCATCGAGATCCATGACGACGTTTTCCGGCTTGAGATCACGGAACACAATGCCCTTTGAGTGCAGATGCGACAGCGCCAGCGCGATCTCACCAATGTAGAACGCTGCTTCCGGCTCGGTAAACGCCTTGCGCCGCGTGAGCGCCGAGAGCAAGTCGCCACCACCGCAGTACTCCATCACTAGGAACAACCGATCTTGGGACTGGAACGCAAAGTAGAGCGTCACAATGTACGGGTGGTCTGAGCACGCTTGCAACGCCGCTTTCTCCGTGTGGATATACTGCGCCTGGTTCTTCTGGACGATCGCTTGTTTGTTGTAGGCCTTCAGCGCGTACCACATGTCTCGGTTCGAGCCTTTTCCACGCACCAAATACACCTTGGCAAACGCACCACGCCCCAGGACTTTGACAAACTCGAAATCACGCGGACCGAGGGCCAGATCTTTCTGGTATTTGTTCTTGAAAGCCACGTGGGCAACCTGCGTGTCGTTGACGTCGCGGTTCTCATTGCGAGGGCGAGGTGGCGCGTTGTTTGCAGCCAATGGTGCGCCACTGCCCAGGAGCACGCGGATCGGGTGACCAATTGGCGAAAGGTGGACCGGAAGCGATCCACTAGCGTTCGGCGCGTCAATACGAGCGCCGTTTGCAATCAACAGCTTGGCGACCGGAATGTTGCCCGCCTCAGCAGCCATGTGGATGGCGCCATTACCCATGTGGTCGGTCGTGTTGGCATCTGCCCCTGCCGCCAGCAATTCCTCCGCGACCCTATTCAAAACAAAAACAGTGGTGTCAGCAACTAACGTTGTCCATAGGAAAACGATTTATCAACGCACTTTGCATGGCCAACCTGGCACGCGAGATGCAGTGGCGTGTAGCTGTCGCCATTCCGCGCCGTATGGTCGGCGCCGCGCGCGAGCAATTCCTTGACAATGTGGACGTGGCCCATGCGCGCCGCCAGATGGAGCGCGTTCGCTTGGTTGATGCCGACACCATTCACGTCGACAACATTGTCCCGCAAGAGAGTGGAAATGAGATGCCAGTTGCCAACTTCGGCCGCATCAAAGAGCTGGATCTGCTTCTTCTTGACGTCGCGCAGATCAAGAATCATCTGTGGTGCGGCCGCTCGCTTGCCGCCAATCGGCAAGACCTCAGTTGTGCGACTGCTCCCGCCGCCGCCAACGCCGCCGCCACCACCGTTCATTTCAAGATCGTAAATGATCTGGTCCTTGATCGTGAGCTGTTCGCGCAACTGGCGATTTTCTTCGAGCAGCTGCTTGATTACCATATCTTTCGGGTCCGACGAGATCGCCGCACCGCGCACAATCTCGTGGTCTTCCAAAATACTCGGTCGCGAATAGTCTTCCATCCCACCACCACCTCCTCCTCCTCCTCCGCCATTACCGCCTCCTCCGCCGCTCACCGGCTGCAGCGCACTGTACGCAGGCGGACTATTGTCGTGGAAGCTTCCGCGGCCACCCGACGGCGGACGCTTGAGCGCATTGATATGGGACCGGATCGCCTTGAGCCAGTCTTCCATTTCTTTCGCGGTGCTGGCCTGCGCAAACATGCGCTTGGCCGGCGTCACGACTTCAAAGCAGTTGGCTTTGTCGTCGATGGTGCTCTTGCGCACAATCGTATCGTGCGTGAGCTCAAGCTCGCCTTTGAGGTGCACAATGTCTTCTTTGCCCGTGTTGAAAAAGCCGCCGCCTTGTTTGTAGTACGACAAGTGGCCTTCGGCCAGTACAAAGAACCGCTCTTTCCAATTGGCAAAGGCGTCCATCGACGACATGGCGCGCTTCGTGAGGAAACCGGTTTTGCTGGCGACAAAGCCGTTCGGCCCGACAGCGCCGTTGCCAGTGCCGCCATTGGGGCCGCCGCTGAGGCTGAAAATGCTCTCTTGCTCGCCGCTCCGCGCCGCCGACGGCGTCGTGCTGCGGCCAAAACCCGTGTGGCCGATCGTTGCGCGTCCCATGTACGGCGAATTCGGCGTGGGGCTATGGCTGTAGTGGTTGCCGCCGTTGGCGTTCTGTGGGGTATCCTGGCTATTGCCGCGGCGCCGTGCCGACTTGGAGAAGCGCATGCTGATGCTCGGTCGTGACGCGGACTGCTGTGGGTCGCCGGTGCCAAGAGAACGCCCCGACATACGACAGAGCGAGTAAGTAATCGGTCAGCGAGAGAGTGTGGGTGTGGGTGTGGGTGTGGTGTGGGCGGTTTTCTCTAGGCCGTTGCGCAGCTTGTAGGAAGCCGATTTCACGCGCAAATGCCCCAAACGCAGTCACTTGACGAGCGCTTCTTAATGAAGGAAAGCGCGTTGGCGTGTGTAGCGCAGATGCGGAAGAATGAGGCGTCGCGCGCGACGTTCTCTGCGTGTCAGCTGCCGATGCAACAAGTGGCCTTTGCACTGACTTCCCCGGACTAACTTGAATATCAAAGGGGGCCGAAGCACGCCACGCGACAACACAAGGACAAGGTCAACGCAAAGGAAAGAAGGGAGAGAAGGAATAGGGAGCCGGGGGAAGGGTTCAACGAAAACTACCAAATAAATGACGCCAACCTGGAGGTCGTCGGCCTCAAACAAGTGCACAAGGGGCGTCATTTATTGGTAGTTTTCCTCCAGTGCACCATCTGCAGGCGAAAATTACAGTAGAATCTTTCACATCTCCATCTCATCTCGTTTTTCTCGAGTGAACCCACCATGTTTTGTATGGCTCGATCCTTCGGTTGCTTACTTTTCGGTCGAACAGCTGGGAGTGTTGCCCAAAAATTAGGAAAACCTACACTTCGTTTCTGGCATCTCAACCGATTTGGACCAATCGGAAACGTGAAGACACCGCAGACTGGGTTCAGCCGGCAGCCGAGGCAACTGCGTCTCTCAAGCGTCACATATCCGAATACCAGTTACGATCTGACCGTTTACGCTGCATCACTCTATAACTCGTTTACCGTAAATGTCACGGCACGAGATCACGATCGACTCGATGCATAGCACCTCAACAAGAGATCGAATTGCTCGAGCCAGTCTGATTACAGTGATTCTCAAAACCACCAGAAAAGGAAACGATCCGCACACGTGCAGAGTGTCGCGCAGACACACACCAATGTTCCCTCCTCTGGGTCGATTGTCCAGTCCTGTCTGTCTGCATCACTGACTCTGGGTTCTTCGTTGGCTGTGCAATTACTGTCGCAGTCGTATAGTCGTTACCGAAGCTCTTCTTGCAGCAGTCGCCGAGTGAACTTCAGAATCGAGAGGCGTTCATTCTTGGCACGTGTGGACCGCACGACCTAATGGGTGCAGAAGTCAGTACCCGTATTAAGAGTTGCCAACGAGGGCGATTAGAGTTCAGGAAAGTAAACAGGTACGTACGGTCATGTCGAAGCCATCATGGGCGAGGATCGATGCAATCTCTTTCGGTTTGTTTTCAATCACCACGACCATGTAGAACACGCCCTTCGGAGATAGCAAATCCTATCGACACACAGCGACACACAGATCAGGAATGGTCAACTCCAGTTAGTCAACCCGGTCCATACGAGAGGTCCATACGAGATGATATACCTTGATTATCGGCAACAGTCGATCGATGACTTCGCGTCCATTGACGCCACCAGCCCACGCTGCCTCGATGCCTCTAAAACACTCGCAAATTATCAGATCGTACCACAGAGAGAGACACGACGGAAGCACATCGAAGTCTCTTACGTGGATCCGACTTCACTGGACGACGTCGGGACGTATGGTGGATTGAAGAGCAACACGTCCACAGATCCCTGTTCAAGGTGACAACAATTCAGTGCCGTATCCTATTGCTACGGAGTTAGTGCATAGCGATGATGTGACTACCTTTAATCGCTGCTCGTAGCACTGGACAAGGTCGGTGCGCACAATGTCAAAGGCGTACACGCCATTGATCTGCGCCGTCCGCGTCGCGACCTGTGCGGCCAACGGATTCAAATCGGTCGCGAGGAACATCGCGTGCGTGCCACGTTTCTGCAGCTCAGTCGCGAGATACACAAACACTGCGCCACTGCCGCATCTACAGAAGCAAGCGAATGAGGGCTATATAATAACAGGACCGTCGTTCAGAGTTGCCGTGACATACCCGATCTCGACGCAAATCGCTGGATCTAGCACCTCCAGAAACGACAGCTCGTCCTGCAACGCATCTAAGAACAGAAACGTGTCTTCTGCCGGCTCATAGACGTCGCAGTCGTAGTCCATGTCGATCTCCGGCACCTTGGCCGGCGCCATTTTCGTCGCCGCCATTGGCTTTATTTCGCGAGAAAGCTTGCCGCAAAAGTCCTAGATTGACATTGATTCACCTTATATTAGCGTTTGAAGTCTAAGTTACGTGGGCCACCCAATTTGAGAACTGTGTTGGCAACTTCAACTTCGTTCGCGGAATGTGCTGAGTTCAAGCCCACGACATTGTCACGCCTCGCTCGCTTGGTCTCCCGCCTATAAACGTGGCACTGCCGACTCCACCATTCACAGTCCCATATTCCAGCTACTGTCCAGTTCGCGTGCGATGCAACGACCCGATTCGAACGCAAAGATGGTCGTGTTTCCGTGGAAAAAATCCCACTGGCAAAAGCAGTCACACAGAGAAAATTTCCCACCGGTAAAGTCCTTGGTCATTGACTGACCACCGCTTGTCGCTGGTAAGGCCGTGGTCTGCGTCACTTCAGACGTCGCCATTCCCATATCCACAGCCCACCAACGAATCCCCGCTCATTCCATGCATGCGCCATCATCACCAAGGCCTCGCGTCGCCACATCGCTACGTTGGCTTGCCATCTGCATCTCACTCTCGTTAGTGCTCGTCAACGTGCACGCCGATGTGGATATGTCCCCTGGCACTATTGCGCCACCTAACATGTATATCGATACGGCAAATAACGCGACGGCGTTTGATAACCATGAGGCCATCGCGACGCTGTCACCGAATGCAACCACCGCTCTATCCGACGGTGGGAACCTCTCGGCCGAGACAATGATGCCGTCTGAATTTGATTTGCCATCACTACCATCGCCAGCGCCTGGGTTGATACCAGCGACGACGGTTCCGACACTGCCCGTGTCTCCATCCACGCCTGTGCCATCCCCCTCGACAGCACCAAATCCATCCCCTACACCATCGGCCACACCTGTACCGATTTCGACCCCTCCAGCAGTCGTGCCGTCACCTATTCCTGCTGAATCACCAGCCCCATCGCCATCACCACCATCGGAAACACCAACACCAGAGCTGACAAAACCACCGATCCAGTCACCACCAGCACCGACAACAACTGAAGCGCCACCCGAGTCGCCATCACCACCTCAGCCAAGCACTCAGGCGCCACCAGCGCCTGCGGTTCCCACCCCTATTTCATCAAAAGTAGTGATTCCTGAATCTCCATCACCGTCACAACTACCTACATCTCCACCCCCAATACCTCCACCTTCACCAAAATCCAGACAGCCGCTCCCCACTGAGCTCCCAGCAACAATCAAACCAGCTACCACCGGATCCTCGCATGGATCCAAAGCCACTGCCGACGAGATCACGGTCAGTCCAAAGCTACCTCTTCCGACGCCCCCATCATCGCCAAACATCATCGCACCTCCTGTGACCCCCTCCCCCTCGCAATCGCCCCCCACTCCGACTCCAGATACGTCTCCGGATTCTGGTCGTACTTCCACGCCACCATCGGCGGTTGATCAAGAAGCCAATCAATTGATTCAGGGCGATCAACAAGGACAAGGACAAGGACACGGGCAAGGCAACGCAACCCAACAACGCGGTGACGCCGCCGGTGCAACCGCGAGTGTCGGCTCGATCATGACCATTCTCGGCATTGTGTTTGGTGCCGCCGCCGTGCTTGTGCTCACGCTTTGTGTGGTGCACACGAGACGTGTCCGCAACGGCGAGCTGCTTCCCACGCCATTAGCTTAAGCCATAAGCTTCAGGCAGTAGTAGGAATGATGTCTCAAAACTCTGCAGCTATTTCTGGTCTTTCCCGCAAAGTGAACAGTCTGGTTGCACAAAGCCACTTTCCAAACAGCGGCTTTCAGAGAGAAATAGAGGAAATCAAAGACCATGCCACACTCTGAATACGACGGTGACGACAGCGTCGACGAAGATGCCGAGCTTGAGCTGTCGTGTGCGCTGCACGATTTGGCCGAGCGTGTGAAGCTCTTCGAAGAAAACATGAAAGGGCGGTTGCGTATCAATGGCCTTGCCGGTGGTGGTGAAGATGACGGCGACGAGGAGGAGATTGGCGAAGACATTCCCGAGATCGACGACGACCACAGCGGTGTTGGGTACGGCTATGCGTCCCCCAAGAAGAAGAAGAGCGGACGACGACGGGGGTACGGTGCAAAGTCGAGCCAGGCCAAGCAGCAGGGTGAGGACGGTGATTCGAGTGAGGAATTGGATGAAGAGGATGAGGATGAGGATGACGCCAAGGGCACGGACGCAGTCAACAACAAACGCAACGATTGGAACGAGCGAAACGAACGAGAAGAACTCAGTGAGATGAAACACAACATCGCTACGCTTTTGGAGGGCTTCAAAGAGCAAGCGAAAGCGTTGGAAGCAAACAACCAGTAACGATAACGAGTATGAATCGATCTCTATGCAATATCTATCATTTGCTGTACGGGTTTCTTCGAATATTGCTCTCTCTCTACCACCGTATCATTCTCTCTTCCCTACACGTCGAGCAACAGGCTCATTTCTTCAAACGCTTCAAACAGATCGCTGGAAAATTTTTGCGAGCTCGTCGTGGGGCACGCCATCTTGCTCGAGATATGAAAACCAATCATGTCTTCGCCGGCAATCATGTAGCTCACACCGTACCCATCTTCGGCGACTGGCCCAAACCCGCCGCCGGGCGAGAGCGCGTCCTTGAGCGTGTACGGCGTCCCCGCCAGCGCCTTCTCGACAATTGGCCAGTGCGTGGTCTGCTGCTGCGGCTGCTGACTGGTCGACAAGCGCCACGGCCGGCCGAGCGCATTCTTGAGAAACGGCGACTCGATGCCAAAGCCGACTGACGTGCAGTAGAGCGTAAAGAGGTGGCGGTCTACGCCCTTGCCGCTCATGGCGTTGCGGTACCCGTCTTGGTGGATGTCGCACGCTTGCTGAAGCGCCTTGAGCTTGGTCTCACGGGGGAGCGAGGCGTCGTTCATGGCCAAGACAAACGCCTTGGACTCGTCGGTCACGGGCCGCACGGTCTCGGTCCGGCCGTCGCGGTAGAGCCGCGTCATGCTCGACTCGTACGTCTGCGTGATCGTGCCTTGGTTCTTGTAGTACGCGAGCTGCAGCGCCATTTGCACAAAGCCGTCAGGCGACACGCGAAACTTCTTAATGCGGCCTTTGCCATACTGCTCAAACATTACGACGTTCAAGTCAAAGTCGGCAATCGACGCCAGTGCCTCGGTCAGCGACTTGTTCACAGCGAAATCGAGACCCGTGGAAATGTCCCAGTCGAGAATGCGGCAGGTCGGCAAGACCGAGCTCTTTTCTTTCTCCGAGACGCACTTAGTGTTGCCATCGGGCAAGTACGGATCGGCAATGGTCTGGTTCGTGACAACCCACTCCCACGCATGCGCCATGGCCGGGGCATCGGCCCACGCATGTTCGGCATTGAAACCAGCGAGGCCATTCTTGTAGATCACCAAATCAAAGCTCTTGTCAAACCACCGGTTCGAACCGTTACCGTGGATTAAATCGCGGCCCATGGAGCTCCAGTCCGACACGACATTGTCCTGGAGCGTCACGACAAACACGGCCGACTCGATCACGTTCAGAGAGCGCTTGTTAATCCCCTCGGAAAAGTACTTCTCGCGGTTCTCGGCCCACTCGATACGCCCAACGGCCGTCAGTGCCGGCAAATGCTTCTCGGCGGTCGTGGGCTCGCCGAGCGATTCGGCGGTCGCAATGATCCACTCCATCTGGCGCTGCATTTCGTGAAACGAAAGCAGTTTGCCGTGCTCGCCTTTCTCAAACAATGGCATTTTGAAAAAGCGGCCTTTGCACTGAACCGCGACGTGCTTGGACTGAAACAGCTTGAGCTCGTCTTCTTCGCGGCCAGGGATCCGCGTGCACCCAAACATGCGATGGTACTGGTTCATGCAAAGTGGCACAATGCCGCGGATCAGCATGGGCGGCAGCTGCTCGCGATCCAAATCCTGCTTGAACAGCATGAAGTGTCGGATAAACACGGCGGCGGCCGCGGCCTGGTTGGTCGACGGGAGGTACGACAGGTTGCGCGCTGGCAACCCATAGTAGTTGCTGTTAATCATGAGTGACGTGCGGCCTTTAAGGTACACATACTTTTCCCACCAGTCCGTCACGTAGTTGGACGACCACCAGCTCTTTAGGTAAAGGTACCACTGCAATTTCGGCCCTTCTTTCTGGAGAAACTCGGTCGCCATGCGTTCCATGTCCTTGTATTCTTCCTCGGTCAGTAAAGGATGCACCGACTTGAGCAGGCGCGCGACCGTGTCTTGCAGCGGCGGCACTGGCAGGCGCGGCAACGCGTCTTGGAACGAATACGTCAGTGGATTCGTGCCGCCCAGGAGCTTGAGCAGAGCACCCCAGACCATGACAGTCTTGCTCTTTTCGCGTGGCGCGAGGTAGAGCCAGCGGCGGTAGCTGAGGAGACCGCGCAGCACCAGACGCTGACCGGCCATGAGCAGCAGCAAGCCAATGAACGCGGCCCACGCCGTCAAGTACGCAAGGTACAGCGTCGGCGGAATGAATCGCGAGAACGGAATGAGCACATTGCCCACGTGCCACACGAAATACGCGAGCCACGAGCTGCGCCACCACGAGTCGGCGGGCGACACGAGCACAATGCCAATGACAGCCAGCACGGCCACTACAGCAACCAGCGGCGGCGCCGGATAGACGCGGTTTTTCACGGCGCGTTCCATGTGGTAGAACGACCGAACGATCGTCTGGCGAAGGCGCCATGGCGGCGGGATCGTAAACGAGATGCGCAAGCCTTGGTCCGAGTAGAGCAGCTCGACGCCGCGCTTGTGCTCGTCAAAGACGCCGATGGCTTGGTGAGCTTCCGCCATAGTGACGCCCAGGTTAAAAGGATCTGTTTTCTGCTTTTCCGAAGGGCGTCCAAATTGGCGACTGACGTTGAATCGTTGGGAGAACGATGCCTTTCCAACTTGTTTTCGAGTCCCGCGTTGGACGCGTGGTGCCAACTACCAACTTCCAACGATCTGGGTGATGATGTTGGTTTGTGGAGACGCTTCACGGCGGGCCGATGTGGGGAGTTCCAACGAGAAGAGCGCCAACAGACGCAATCAACAAGCCAAGAGCTGAGTCAGCGGCTCCCACTCTGCACGCGAAGCGACACCAGTTCTGTCAGCACAGAATGGAAAAACCTCGCTGAGAACAGAGCATAAGTCCTTTATAGCCAATTAGTGTCATCCACAGCAATTTTCGCCCAATCGAAATTTGATGGGGACTCAAGAAATAACCTCATCTTGAAGTTGATCGAGGTCGAATCGTGACAGCGACGACGAAGGAAACAACTTGAAACGGCCACCGAAGCAAATGGTGGTAACGTAGTACCTTAATCACAACACCTTTCAACTCGACTGAACCGGACCGGTTCATCAACCTGTCATATATAGTATAATATTAAATACAATACAAGGCATTTCACAGTTGATTGAGAAACCTGCATCATATCATTTTTCACAAAAACTCAAGTCAGTGGTGTTCCAGGGAGTCAAAAATCGGGAAGCGAAGAGTGCAAGAACTCAGATCGGCAACTTGCGGCACGACAATTGACAAACGAAGCCATTTCCATTGTGACCAGACAGCATGGCCGAACGCCAAGTGCCGTCGCTTAGCGTCGCAGCTGACGACCTCTCCAGTGTCAGCGTCGGTGGTAGTGCCACCCACGAGAGCGCGGCAGTGACACCATCCACCGCAGAGATCGCTGTAGCTGATAGCGCTACGGACGGCGATGTGAACGGCGCGCATACCGTGGATGAATCAACGGACGCTTCGACGACTGGCGCGGCTGAGTCCATGGATGCACGTTCGCAGCCGCGTGCTGTGCGTGGACGGTACGCCAAATTCTCCGCCAGTATGGACGTTGTCATGCTCGAGGCTTTGCTAGCGCACAATCCCTTCACCGCTAAACACGGCACGCGGCTAGAAATGTGGCGACGCATCGCCGAGACCGTTGGCGAAGAAACTATAAAGGACCGAAACGCCTACTCGTGGCATACGTGTCGGTATGGTACTACATACCCTCGTGGTAGCAACCTGGTAATTGACGTAGGTGTGAACGACTTAGGGATCGCGTGACAACGCTCATCAATCTGTATGCTGACAACAAGACCGACAAGCTATTTAAGCACGGCTCAATCGAAGAAAACGCACGAAAAGAAACGCTTCTCCAGGAGCTCCACGTGCAGCTCCATCGTAAAGGCGCCAAACCAGGGGCCAACGTGCGGGCGCCGACGCTGCTGGAAGCGCGGCTCACGCATACGCCGCCGCTGCTGGCGACGACCGAGGGTAGTGTGACTGACGCATCATCGAGTGGCGTCGCGTTGCATAGTAGTGGTGGAAGCGGTGCTGCCCGACTGAGTGCTGGACGAGCAGGAAACCACGGCGCACAAAAGCGGCGGCGCGTCGAGGCCGCTGCCCGCAGTCTCGAGAATGGAGCGACGGATACCGAGACGTTTCGTGCCAAAGTGCTCGAGCTCATGGAGACGAAAATCCACTTTGATATGGAACAACGTGCCAAAGAGAACGAGCTGCGCGAACACGAATTTGAACTGCAGAAACGCTTTTTGGAGTATTTGCAGTCGAAATGACAGTAGTAATACTGCAGGTAGTAGTACAATATGGGACTTGATCAACAACAGAACATAGATATGTGTATCTCCTGACGAGTGTGGGTGTGCAGGTATGCGTTACGCATTGTCAGACGAATAGAGCAAGAAGCTCACCATTGGACTGCGTAGACGATCCCTCAAGATAACAAAAGCTGGACAGTGGGACTGCAACTTTAAGCTCTTGACATTCCTAGCGAAATCGTACACAGCGTGAGGTTGGACAACGATAATCATGGCGCATCCGTTAAGTCATCAGCTCCGTAGGAACTGTTATACTATCGTGAACAAGAATGGAAAGATCGTTCCGTCATCGATTGCGTAAGCCCACCACCAACATCGTAATCGCGCTGGAGAACGCTTTTTTGGTTTAATGGGCGTCGATACACAACCAGGAGACAGCTGCAAAGATCTACAACGCCGGGCTCTGGGAGAAATTGCTTGCGCCGATCCTGTAGATAGCGAACCGCATCGGGCTCACGCCAACGCGTGAAAGCGTCCAGTAGGCCCATTTCTGCTGCGCGTCGATGCCAACGCTGCGTGATTCGATCATACAGATCGAAAAGCGCATCCTCGAGCTGCTCTCGCTCGCGGCCACCGTCGGGCCAGTCTATAGTTTCACGGACGAGACCACTGCGTTTGTGATGGCCATGTGTGAAGCGTTTTTCTTACAGCTCTCCGCAGCAATCCAGACGCATTTGATGACTCCGTTACATAAACTGTGGGATACAATTGGTTGTATTTCTCATGATAGTTCTTGATTAAATGATAATGATGTTGCACTTTCTCAACTTGGTGCTGCTGGCACAAAGCACAGTGACTCAACGGACATGACGCACTCACCTCTTGCATCGCACCATCTACAATCACTTTATTAGGTGCGATGGAAGACTGGGACGTGTTGTTGCACGAGCTGGTGAGACTGTAGCGCCTACAGGCCAATTTTGTCTACGCGAAATCTCCGAGTGCGATAATGACACGGCGGTGCTGGAATTGCAAGAGCGACGCGCCAGGTTCGTGCTGCTGTAGGACCACACCGTTCGTATCAGAGGAGGGTGCTGCGGTTGTTGCTGGAGCTTGCCATGCAGCAGCGACTGACGCTAGAGGATATCAAGACCGGCTCGAGAATCGCGACCAGATCGCCGCGATGTTGGAAGCCATCAAGGCCGAAACGCCACGAGAGCCGCGAGCGATACACTATCATGATGGGAGCCGTAAGGATACTTTTAAATAGCCGAGGCAGTGCGCATCGTCGGACCGGCCCGTCGAGTGTGTAGGAGACGATCTTGCCAAGCTCATATCAGCAACGCTCCGACGTCTCGTCTCTGGAGTCCAACCCCCTTCAATCCGATATAGGTACGCCTTGTGCAGTTCATACTATTCACGTTCCACTCTGTGTCCCAAACAACGATCTGGCACTCGATAGCCACTCTCTTTATCTGAAACTGCCTTCCACCAATCGACAAGCGGTTGGAAATGGCCACCATGGACGTCACCGGTAGTGACTTTGACGCCTTCGGCGTGTCGTTTCCCGACGCCGTCGAATTGGAATTCACTGCCGCCTACGGGGAAACGCGATGGGCCAATATCAAGCACCGTCTTGCGCTTCCGTACGTACCTTCCCTGACCTCGTCGCCTACACACTACCGTCCTTAATGCTAACCACACAAGTACTTGCCTCCTAGACCTCGGTATACGGCTGTGCGTATCAACACCATGCGGACAACACGAGCCGACGTGATTACTGCCCTGAAACTAGAGCTTGCGCTGTTCAATGAGCGCTTGGTCTCTGAGACCGCGCGCGCCCCGATCTGTCCATTCGCCCATCCGCTGCTGGACGACGTCGTGGTGATCCCGTCGGCCCCCGCGGTCTCGACACCCAAGCCGGTCACCTACCAGTCCGAGTGGCGATCAATCATTGTCGATCGACTCTGTGGCGAAGCGGTATTGCGCGGCAGCGACATTTTTGCGCGTGGCATCATGAGCGCCAGCAGCGGTCTCAACGCCGGCGATCGCGTCAACGTTTTCGTGGATCTCGACCACTCATCGACGCGGGGATCGGATACTCTTGGGCACACGGGGCGCAAGTTGTTTATCGCCCATGGCACAACGGTAATGGCGCGTGTTGAGATGTTTCGCGCAGTCCGAGGCCTCGCTGTCACGGGAATTACGCGTGTGTGCCACGACGCGCCGCCGCTCAACGCTGTGCTCGAAGGCGACATCTATGTCCAGAATCTGCCATCGACCATTGTCGCCCACGCGCTGAATCCACAACCCGGCGATGTCGTCCTCGATATGTGCGCAGCGCCAGGCGGCAAAACGTCCCACGTCGCGACGCTCATGAAGAATTCTGGGATCCTCATTGCGTGCGACCGGTCCAAACGCAAAGCCCTCGAGCTCAAAAAGCTCTTCACCGGGCAGCTCCCGGTCGAGATTGTGACGCCGCTTCGCTTGGACTCGATGCATTCTGTGCTGCCAAAGACCGACGAACCGATTCTCAGTGTTGGGGAAATCCTCGAGCGGGCGAGAGCCACGACATCAAAGGCATCGCAGCTCTTGCAGGTAGATGGCTTTTACCCCGAGACCTTTGACAAAATCCTACTAGATCCACCGTGCTCGGCACTCGGGTTGCGTCCGCGGCTGTTGCACGCCGGCGACGCCGACGACTTGGCGATCTTTGCCAAGATGCAGCGCAACTTTTTGTGGTGCGCGTCGTACTTGCTGAAGCCTGGCGGCACGCTGGTGTACTCGACGTGCACCATCAACCCACACGAGAACGAGCGCATGGTGCGGTACGCACTGGATAATTTTCCACTGCAACTTGTAAAGCAAGATATCTTTGTCGGCGAGACAGGTCTTCTTAACCAGGGCTTGGATGACGAAGAGGCTTCGCTTGTGCAACGCTTTGACCCATCGAATGAAGAGCTTGACACCATGGGCTTCTTCTGTGCAAAATTCGTCAAGACTAAGTCCATCCGCGAGCTACCTGCAACCAGCACGAACGAATAGAATAGAGAAAGCTATAGTGAGAGAGCACACAAACCGTTATGCGTTGAATATGAATCGGCATTTGCCACAATCGATACACAGCGTCGCGATAATTTCAGTTACCACGCACGGCCTGTTCAGGAGCGAACGTACTTGGTCTCCAACCCTGAATCAGTCCTGACGAATCGGCAGATGACGTTTGATGTTCGTGGAGATGCGCTGGGCAAGGGACGCGTTTTCAGTCACCACGAGCAGCTTTGTCTTCCCCGACTGGATCTGGAACTCCACTCCCACGAGCACAACCTCCACTCCGCCACGGACACACCCGGAGAACTTGCAACGACCAGTCGCGTTGTTCATGTTGTTGATTTCGTACACTTGAGCGAGATTGCAGTCGGTGAGCGTCGCCTGAACAAGGGCGTTCAGTTGCACTGGTGCCTGCAGAAAGAAATCTGTCGTGTGCAGTGCCGACTGGTCCGCCATTGAGATGCGGTGGTTGAACTCGTCTAGACTCATCTGCTGCGGAGTCAACAACTCGCCAACAACAGGCACCAGCTCGACATCGAACGTTTCATCACCTGTCACTACCTGCAGCTCGACTTGATCGAGCTGGCCGCCGAAGTCGATGTGAATTTGTGCCATGGATGGAGCACTACCTGGAAAGATAACTGGAATCTCAGGAAACGACACGACCTTGGTGGAATTCACATCCTTCGCCTGAACTTGGACACGCGGAATGGGCTGGTCACCATGGTTTGTGAGCGTCAACTGGATGAGGTTCATGTTCGGCGAGTACATCGACTGCTGGCGGAGGAACGAATACTGGATCTCGAGCCCTTTCCCCGTTGACGCGGACAACAACTCGCGCTTCGTGGCCGAACTCGTCGGCGCGGACATGCTGAGGCTCATCAGATCACCCAAAAGGTTCCTGTTCTTATTGCCACCATCCACAGATACATATCCGCTACCACCGCCCATGAAGTCGTTGTTCGTCACGGGAGTTTGAGCTGCATTCGATGGGCCGGACAAGAAATTCATCGGGTCAAACGGATCTACAAGCGTTTCGGTTTGTTGCTGGGCCTTTCGCTCTGGCTGGACTGGCTTGGTAGACTTCCGGTTATTGCGGCGTCGTCGTCGTTCGTCTTCAGATTCCTCCGAGGACTCAACTTCACTCTCACTTTCGTCTGCAGAAGACTCGCCACTTTCCTCTGCGGATTCTGATCTCGAATCCGAGTACTCTTCCGAACCACTATCGCGTCCGTCGGAAGTAGCGTCTGATTCACCTTCAGACTCTGACTCTGAATCGTTATCGGATCCACTGCCGTCACTGCTGTAGAAACCACTCTCTTTCACCTTACGAGCAGGTTTCTTATCACCTCGACGGTCGTTCGACACGCTGTCGTGACGATCATTGTCGACGAACGAGGTCTCGTCGCGAAGAGAATGATCGGGCTTCGTCTGGCGCCAAGACGGCAGCGGTGCATAGCCTGGGACACTGTGGCGGACTACACTGGACAGTGTACCCAGAGTGAAGCGGCTCTTGGACTCTTCTTCATAACCGATCAACGGCGCTGGTTTCTTGGTCGCGAAAAGGTTGTGAGGATTGACAATGTTGGCATCTCCCGACAGTGCAGCGCGGATTAAACGAGCTCGGTCGCGGACGTCGTAGTCTGCATCAAACTTACACAACTCAATGACATACTGCAACAGCAGCTGAATGTTTCGGTTTTGCGGTTCATGCAAACCAAGCTTGACCGCAAGATTCAACACCTGGAGACGGACTTCTGTAGCTTCATCCGGGAACGTCTTCGCCACCAGGCGCAACGTCTCAGCCGCGCAAACCCGTCCATTGTTTTCTTGGTGGAACTCACCAAGCATCCAGATGATGGATGCCCGGGCAGACGGACTGGTAACACGGCCGCTGACCATCATCGCAGCAAGAGATCGAACAACTCGCATGCGATCCTTCTCCACAGTGCGCTGCTGCAGAAGCTGCCGAATGACGACGACACTCTCGGCAACCACTTGCTCGTTACTCGAGCGCACTAAGCGCATTAAGCCATTCAGGCAGCGCTCAGCAACTGTCGGCATCGCATCGGCAACACGACCTAACGCTCTCACAGTCATGGTCACGAACGACTTGTCGACATGACGAACGTAGGCCTGAAACTCGCGAAGGATGATGCTGACATTCTCGTCCGTCACAAGCGCCGTTAAAATCTCGAGCTTGAGCTTTCGCGCATACGACGGATCTGTTGCCCGAACGAAGAAGTCTTGCAAGAATGGTCGGAACATATCCGGACGCGAGATGGACATGGACGAGATGACAGTGAGCACGACGTATTGGATCTCGCGCTGGTTGCGCATGATGCGCACCAAGGACTTGCCAATAAGCGTATTGGTGGCAACACTGTGCGTACCACAGTAGTAGTGGAGAGTGGCTACAGCCAGAACCACGGCACTGTTGCGGGATTTGAGCAACGGAATCGAGGAGCGAAGAAGGAGACGATGGTCTTCATCAAGTTCTTCGCCACCACCAATGCCACTCGCAAGTGCATTGCTTCGAAACACGGAGCCGATCGATGGAAGGTTTTCGCCTCGTGGAGCACCAGCGCTGCCCAAGTGAAACGGTGATGGCCCCGATCCATTCTTCTTTCGACCACCACCACTACCACCATTGCCGCGGTCCGAATCCGACTGTCCTTCATCGTCCGAGTAAAATCCACGCTTGACCTTTCGCGTTGGGAACAATGCTTTCATGTCTTTTCCACGGCTCGCATCTTCCAGGTTCATGACTTCTGGCGTCTGGAATTGTTCACGGCAGTAGCGAATGAGCACATTGATCGTCACGACCTGCCCCCACTCTTCGATATCGGCGAGCAAATGGCAGATCTTGCGGAACGGACGGTGGAGCAAGTCCAACCGATCGGGACACACTTCATTGAGTGCTTGCATGGCGCTGCCCAACACCATCGTCGATGCATCATGCAGCAATTTGCCAATGATCTCGGCCAGCACGTCCTTCTGCTCGGCATCCACGGCGTACACTTTACTGATCGCGTTCGCCGCACACTTGCGCACATACGGCGATGAGTCGGCTGCGCACTTGCGGATTGCAATAAGCTGGATCTGAAGAATATCGCGCACACGGATGCTGGTCATCACGCGCAGTGCAAGCGCACGGATCAGTTGGTTTGTGTCAGCGAGATCTTTCTGGAAACTGTTGATCGAGAGCAATGCGAGCTCGCGGCACTGCGCGTTCGCGTCGGCATAATGCACAAGGTACATGTACACGAGCTTCTTGACTTCGACCGACGCAACAATAACGTTCTTGACAACATCGGCAAAGAACATCGAGACGTCTTCGCCTTTGCTGATCGATGCGAGCAGCGTTTTCATGGCTTCGAGCTTTTCCGAGTGGCCGGCAACGCCGAGTTTGTTGTCCAAGAGCTTGCGGATGCGGTCGAGGTTCATGCTTTCCTCAAAGAAGTGGGCATCGCCCGAGATCCCGCGCATCGCCATGGTGACTCAAGAGGGAGCTAGAGATATACGCACAGATAGAGAGAGGAGAGGACGATCGTCTTCTTCGAGGTGACGCGCCCCCTACTTGCCGCGCTTTCCTTCTGCCTGCACAGTGTTCGTTTCCCTTGAGTTTTGACTCACTTTGCCGCCCCAACTTTCCGGAATGTTGGTCCCATCCAAATTGGCAGAAAGATCCTCACACAAACCGGTTTCAATCGAGGTTTTGTCCTACATTAAACCGCCCTAATTTAGATCGATACGGTTAACTATAGTACGAAAATTTAGTGCATTATTCGCGTGGTGGTGAAGAGATCCGTGAAAATCATTACATCACACACCCTCGGAATCTATCGACCATGGCCCGCCCCACTGCTGCTGCGACGTTCGTCGCGACCTCGGCGGTCTTTGCACCGTTCCGCAACGTCAAGATCTCGTCGTCGCTGACTGGAGAAGGCGCCAAATACATCGGCACACACAATGGCTCGTTCCACTGCGATGAGGCCCTTGCAGTCTCCATGCTCAAGCTGCTGCCGGCGTTTGCGACCCACAACATTGTGCGTACGCGCGACGAAGCCAAGCTCGCATTGTGCGACGCCGCCGTCGACGTGGGTGGCGTCTACGATGTCGCAACGAAGCGCTTTGACCACCACCAAAAGACCTTCGAATCAACGTTTGACGGCTTTAAGACGCGGCTCTCGAGCGCCGGCATTGTCTACAAGCACTATGGCCGCGAGATTATCCAGCAGCTTGCCGGCGATAAAGCGCTTGACGACGCGACGCTCGATATGCTCCATAAAAAGACCTACAAGAACTTTATTGAGCACATTGATGGCATTGACAATGGCGTCGAAGTCGCTGCCGCGCCGTTCAACTATACCATTTCGACCACTCTCAGCGCGCGCGTTGGGCACTTGAATCCGAGCTGGAACGAAGACTGGACTGACGATCACGTGAATGCGCAGTTTCAGCAGGCCATGTACTTGACCATCACCGAGTTTGCTGACAATGTGCTGTCGCTCCTCAACTCGTGGTTGCCCGGACGCTCGATTGTCGAGGACGCCATCAAGGCGCGGTTCCAGACCCACCCGTCGGGCGAGATTGTGTACTTGCCCAACTACTGTCCGTGGAAATCGCATTTGTACGACATTGAAAAAGAGCTGCTCATTGACGGACAGATCAAGTTTGTGCTCTACAACGACACGACCGGGAGCATGGTGCGGGTGCAAGCCATCAATACCGAAGGCAGTGCTTTCGCTTTGCGTCTCGGTCTGCTCTCGGCGTGGCGCGGCGTGCGCGACAGTGAGCTGTCGACGATTGCTGGCATTGACGGCTGCACCTTCGTGCACGCCGCTGGCTTTATCGGTGGCAACAAGACCTTTGACGGCGCACTGCAGATGGCGGCCGCGTCGCTGGCGGCCCAGCCATCAACGTAGAAGAGCAGATTAAACGCTCTTTATGTAACGGCGTAAAGAGGATGGCTGCGATTGTAGAGCATCTCATTTCCAATTTCAATCTCGAACCTATTTTGTCAGCGTTCGTAGTGGTGTTGAATAAGCTCAAAGGCTGGTTCTTCGATGGAGCAGGATCGTCTCGTTCGACAAAGCTGATTCTATGTGGTGATATAGAGAGCTCTCATCTTCTCACCCTCGAGCTGTCGGGGGAATAAATCAATACAGCAATGGGTTTTTGTTTTGTTAGTGTTCACATCCACGCTTGTTGCCTTCATACGCATGGAAAGCTAGTAGTCCTGGTCCTACCGCTGACCCGTCTACGGACATCCAGTTCACTCTTATACAGTATGTAAATGAGGACCA
>JAADVD010000447.1:0-23481 GCA_023334535.1 Pythium vanterpoolii
CAGCAAGGGTACCCTCCCCAGCAACCTGGCTATCCGCCGCAGCAGGCGTACCCGCCGCAGCATGCCTACCCGCCGCAGCCCGGTTACCCGCCGCAGCCGCACGGCGCACCGCACGGTGCGTATCCTGCCGCGCATGGCGCGTACCCTATCCAACCAGGGTACGTTGCGCAACCAGGCGTGGTCATGTACGGCAAGCCCGGCAAGCACCACAAGCACAAGAAGTACAAGGGTCACAAGCACAAGGGCTTCAAGATGAAGGGCTTCAAGAAAAAGATGAAGAAGTTTTTCAAGTAACTAGATAATGTGTTGTGTATCCAGCCAATTCAGCTGTTGCGTAACCACACTCGAATGCAAGCGGTTCACAGTTCAAAGTACTGCACGCCCTCATACGCGCTGTCGTTTTAACCTAGTGGTCTGTCTAGCCACACGCCGATCCCTTCACCAGCGGGTCGACCCGTGACGGCGCCGATGAGCATTATGTCGCCAAAGTGCCGTAGGCTCGTGTCTGTGGAGACTAATGTTTTCGCTGGTTTACGTGTTAGATGTAGCTCGTAGGCGCCAAAGCCGTGGCCGACGCGTCCATCTCGAGAGCCAATCTGAACGGTGTTTGGATCGACGTCTATCGAGGAAATGAAATTTTCAACTTGGAACTCGAAATTTTTGATTGCCGAACTATTTGTGATGAATCGTGGCATAATGAATTGAAGTTGTTCTATTGGAGGAAAACTGCTCACCCCTTTTAAGATCTAAAAAGAAATCTGAGACTCCAACTGATTTCCTCCAATGAAACAATTTCAAATTTAGAATGTGTGAACCCAGGGCATTCTTGTCATCAATCTAGCACCTGAATCCACAGCACTTCCAGATCGACGGTGTCAAGGAGACGACCACCAAGCAAGATGGATCAGCACCCCAAGCAAGGCGATCCCTCGCAGCAGGGTGCACCTCAACAGCAAGGCAACCCTCACTAACAAGCCTACCTTCTACCGAAAGGGTACGTACCGCAACCCAGCGACACGGCCACACCGTACGAAGCTTGTCCTGCTGCACCTGGCGCAGATTTTGTCCAGCCAGGGTACGTTGCGCAACCAGGTGTACTCATGGACGCCGGACAGCCTGCAAAAGCCCGGAAGGAGAAGGGCTTCACGTGGAGGGAATGAATAGGTCAAAGACTAGGAACGAATTGAGACCCACGCCGACAGTAGTATATCATGCATACCAGCGTGGTAACAACCGGATAGGGGAGTCTAGATTGCACTCCTTGCACTAAATACGTTTCAATATACTATGGATGCGTCTCGAGATGATTCGCCGAAATCTCACGCCCATCCGTCCACTCGTCGATGAGCGACGTGTTCCCAAACAGCACCACCTCGGCGTCTACTGGCGTTTCATTTTCATCGCGGTGGGTACTGACTGCTCTTTGAGTGGATTCAACCCCCATCCCTACACATTCCAGCGGCTCGAAATTCACCATCTCTTTTACAAAAATTTGCATTCTGCTGCAGAGATTGGGTGTGTAGTAACCTGAGGACGCTGAGTATCCAGCCTATTTGGATGTCTGCCTAACCAACATAGAATGCGAGCGCTTCGCATTCAAGATATCGCACGAATTAGTGCATGCCGTCGTTCTTGCCTCCAGGTGATTTGTCAAACCGCACGCCGTTCCTCTCGCGGGCGGGCGACATGTCCGCGACGGCTCGATGGGCATGATATTACCTAGAGCACCGTAAGCCAAGCATAGTCTCGAGCGCATGAAGACTGACGTGGCCCTGGTCTATATGTAAGGTATTGCTAGTGTTCACCAATGCCGAGCCGATATATCAACTTGGGGAGATGGAATTTTGGTCGTAATATGAAATCTCACGTTTGCAAAAGTGAACTTTGAATGAAAAGTGGAGAATGAAAAGAAGTCGATCTATTGGAGAAAATATCATGACATTTATATAGCCAATCAAAATGCGTGAACACCAAGAGAAGAATCAGGGCGTTCTAGTTGTCGTCAATCCGGAGGTCTGGAATCCCCAGCACTTCCAGATCGTCGGCGTTGAGGGGAAGACCACCAAGCAAGATGAATCCGCCGCCAGGTCAGCCTGGTTATCCCCCGCAAGGCTACCCACCTCAACAAGGGTACCCTCCGCAGCAAGGTTATCCGCCGCAGCAAGGCTACCCGCCTCAACAAGGCTACCCTCCGCAGCAAGGATATCCGCCACAGCAAGGCTACCCTCCTCAGCAAGGGTACCCTCCCCAGCAACCTGGCTATCCGCCGCAGCAGGGCTACCCGCCGCAGCCCGGTTACCCGCCGCAGCCGCATGGTGCACCGCACGGTGCGTATCCTGCCGCGCATGGCGCGTACCCTGCCCAGCCAGGGTACGTCGCGCAACCAGGCGTGGTCATGTACGGTGGCAAGCCCGGCAAGCACCACAAGCACAAGAAGTACAAGGGTCATAAGCACAAGGGCTTCAAGATGAAGGGCTTCAAGAAGATGAAGATGAAGAAGCTCTTCAAGTAATCAGAGCCTGTGTTGAGTATCCAGCCAATTCTGCTGTTTGTCTACCCACACTCGAATGCATTTCCATGCGTTTTCAATTCCCTTGTTTCTATATCATCACGCTCTTCGTTGGTGGCGAAATGTTACATTCCCTTGTGGCCAAATACTGCATTTCCCCAGGCTGTATCCTACGCTTGACTTGTGCCATGTTGAATCCACGCGTCGGGATGATGGGCGTCTGATTTGCGAGTGGTCCACACCGCCCCTTTCCCACCTGAAAAGCCAGAGGATACCGGTATACACCGATACGCATGCGCTTGATGATGGCTGACCAGCTTACGTTGCGATTGTGTTGTCGTTCGACTCATCAGAATGGTGGTCTTTGGCATGGATTAACCAACGAGCTCCTCCGTTAGACACAACAAGGACGAACCCATCCACTTGTTCTTCTTGGTTCCCTCCTCCACTTTATCGATCACACTTCGATTGACCCAGTAAGCACACAGCACAGCCATGCAAAATCCAGGCAACCATAACCAGCAGCAGCACCCTCCGCAGGCAACGCCTGTACCAGGCGCATATCCGCCGGCACAGCCTGCCCCGGGTGCGTATCCTCCTCAGCAGCCCCATAACCAGCAGCAGCACCCTCCGCAGGCAACACCTGTACCAGGCGCGTATCCGCCGGCACAGCCTGCTCCGGGTGCGTACCCTCCCCAGCAACCCCAGCAGCCAGGTGCCTACCCACCGCAGCAACACCAAGCGTATCCTCCGCCGCAGCAACAAGCGTACCCTCCTCCGCAGCAGCAGGCGTACCCTCCTCCGCAGCAACAAGCGTACCCTCCTCCGCAACAGCCACATGCGTATCCTCCGCATCAGCAGCAACATGCTTATCCTCCGCCGCAGCAGCACGCCTATCCGCCTCAGCAGGGGTATCCACCACAGCAGCCATACCCGCAAGCGCATGCACCACACGCATACCCGCCGCCAGCGCATGGTGTGTATCCGCCACCGCACGCGCACCCACCGGCGTACGCGCATCCACCGGCCCACGGGTACCCACCGCAGCATGCGTACCCCATGGCGCAGCCCATGTACGTTGCACAGCCTGGCGTCATGTACGCGCCAGGCCACCATGGCAAGTACAAGCACGGGAAGTTTAAGGGACACAAACACATGCGCCACGGGGGGCACTTTGGCGGGCATCACTACGGCGGACATGGGCACCACCGTCGCCACCACAAGCGCAAGGGCTTTGGCTTTTTCAAGTAAACCAACGAGAGTTGTGGCATAGGTGTAGATTGTTTGGATGGATAATGCTCTTCACCGTGAGATTGCCGTGGCGGCGTATCAACCAGTACCATACGCATAGTCAGTTCGTAACCATTGATACATAGCGCAGTCTTTCCATCGTGTTTGTCATTTCGCTGGGCATTGTCATTCAGCCTGGAAATCCCTACGTCATTCGGCCCCTGTCATCAGACTCAGAACTGAACTGATCCGCTTGTTTTGTAGCCATGTGCACTACTTTGTCTAACCCCTTAAGTACGAGTCGTGCGTTGCTATACAGGATAAATCGTTTCAATTTCTATCGAAAAACGATGACTGTACCCATGTGCATGCACCGCTTGCGCTTGCCCCTGGCCGTTGCGTTGCGTCTCTTGTCGCCCGAGTCTCTTGCTTTCGGAAAGCAGTTAGGATGATCCGAGGAGAGCCTTCTGGTCGAACAGTAACTTTCGCTTGCACTCCTTAGTCCCAGCGTCGGATTCTCTCGTCGCCATCACCCTCCGATTTCTCTTCCGATGGATGGCGCCGTGACCATGGAAGGCCGACTTGGTGTCGCGCTGCCCATGACCACAAGCGCATTGCCCATGTGGCACCAAGAACTCCTCCTCAATTCATCTGAAGCAGTGGGGGCGTCGCCTGCGGCCATCGCGAGACGCAAGCGCCAGCGGTTTGGGCTCACTAGTACAAGCGAGCAACCCATGCGCGTGTACGCCAGCGACCGCTTCATTCCGTCGCGGCGGGCCATGGACATGGAGTACTGCAGTTTTGTTATGGACCACGATGAAGGGCTCACAGCTACGGCACCAACCCCGTCACCTGCAACGCCTCGCTCGTCCTCCTCTTCCTCTTCCTCCTCCTTCTCCACCACCTCCACCACCAGGGCGTCGCCTTCCTCGTCGTCCACGACGATTGGCAATCAATCTGCCAACCAAATGGAAAGCCTGGTACGCTACCGAGAGACACTCGCCGCGAACTTGCTCTTTCACACACCACCGCACAAGCCCAAGACGCTGTTGCATTTTCACGACGGTGAGAATGCGTCTCCACACCAAGGCCATGCAAGTCCGACGGCCGTGGCGTCCCATCCCTCGCTATTTTACGTTGGCACACACAGCGCGACCGCCCACAGCCGCCATATTCCCACATCACCAACACGGATCCTCGATGCTCCCGAGCTGCGCGACGATTATTACCTCAATCTCGTCTCCTGGGGCGACAACAACGTTTTGGCGGTCGCGCTCGGGCGCGTGGTCTATTTGTACCACACAGATACGGGGGCGATCCAAGAGATCAAGGCGTGCACAGCACGGGACGACTATGTGACCTCGGTCGCGTGGATTCGGTCGGCGACCACGAGTTGTACGCCCACCAGCGGCGACAGCAACAAGCTTGCGGTTGGGACGTTCCGCGCGGCGCTGCAGGTCTGGGACACAACTACCGCCACCAAAGTGCGGACGCTCAGTGGGCACCGTGAACGCATTGGCGCCCTCGCGTGGAACGGCGTGACTTTGAGCTCGGGCTCCCGCGACGCGACGATCTTGCACCACGATCTCCGGATCGCGTCGACCGCATCAACGTCGTCGACGCTGCTCGGGCATCAGCAAGAGATTTGTGGTCTGGCGTGGTCGCCCGATGGCAAGACTTTGGCGTCGGGCGGCAATGACAATTGCCTCTGTCTCTGGGACGCCAAGATGTTTGCTACATCGCAGACAGTCGCCCCACGCCAGCGCCTTGTCCACCACCGCGCTGCGGTAAAAGCGCTGGCGTGGTGTCCATGGGAGCGGCACTTGCTGGCGTCGGGCGGCGGCACCGCCGACCGCACGATCAAGTTTTGGAACGCCAGTGGCGGTCGACTATTGCACTCAGTGCACACAGGCTCGCAAGTGTGTGGGCTCGTGTGGTCCAAGACTGAGCGCGAGTTATTGTCGTCGCACGGCTTTAGCCAGAACGAATTGTGTCTCTGGAAGTACCCCAGCATGGTGCGGCTCCGCGAGTTTACCGGCCACACGGCCCGTGTCCTCCACATGGCCATGTCGCCCGACGGCGCCTCGGTGGTCTCGGCCGCGGCCGACGAGACGCTGCGCTTTTGGAGTGTATTTGCCTCGACCAAACGTGCCCATACACCGAGTCTATTGCTTGCCCATCCACGCCACCGCTCGAGCGGGGCACTCTTTTCAGACGCGGTGATCCGCTAGGAGGAGGCGATAGGAGAGACAGAGGAAGATAGGCGAAGAGAAGAGGAGAAGAAGAGAAGAAGAGAAGAGGAGAGATGGAGAGGAGAGAGAGATCTCTGGAAGTGTTGCCGTGCGTTCAGCTCATAATATTACGATATAGCAATGGAAATCAAAACAGACTGGGCTATGTGACGTCCGACGCGTTGTCACCGAGTCAATTCTTCATGTGGTCACGTGGAGTGGAGTTGTATACCTTTGTCGAGGGAATGCCTACTGACGAAAGGTGAGGGGAGGGGAGTGAAGGGGAGAGGGGAGGAGGAGGGGCTTCTGAGCCTACGGATACTAACACAGCAACGCTACAGTACTTCACTCAACGCGCTGCTGCTCGGGGATCCGGTCGATTCGTCGCCCACCGGCCGTCGAACACCGCAGACTTTTGGGCGGCCCAATACTAATCGAGCCCCGGTAGCTCCCCCCGACAAACGAGTTCTGTCCACCTTGGGCCAATGCCGAGCGCCGCGCGCGCGTGCAAATGTAGTGGCCGGCCACGTTTTCGGCCGGGATCATATAGCCAAACGTCACGGTACGCAACGCGCCTTCGCGCACCGATGGGAGGTCGTCGACCGGCATGACCGGGTCGATCTGGAAGCTCTCGTCGTTGGTAATGAGCTCAATGCGCACGTGAAACATACTGGAGACCGCATAGAGCTCTGCGATCGTGGCCTGTTCATCCGGTGTGTCGCGAAACGTCTCGTACCGCTCGATGAGGTCCTCGACGTCTTGCATGAGAAATGCTGCGAGCTTCTCGACATGCTCCAACGCATACTCCATGAGTTTGACCCGTAAAAGCTGCGAGGCCGCCATGCGCCGCGGCGCCATACCATCGGCCGCACCGACGTTGACGACCGCCATGGTCGGCGGGTACTCGCGGAGGCACTGGAGCGGAAACATTTCGTACACCACACAGTGGAGCAAACACGAGCCATCGGGGGGCATACCGACCCCCAAGAGATCACACTTGAACAGCTGCTCTTCCATTTTGGCGCGCTGCTGGTCGAGCTCGGGCGTGATGACGTTGGACGGCGTCATGCTCATCATCGAGTTGCGGTTCATTGAGATCGATGGCCGCGTGCCGCCCGAAGGTGTCGTCACGTGCTCGACAATCGACTCGGTCATGGGGAACCAACTGCCGCGCGCCGTTGATCCGCGGCTGCTCGAGAACGATGCGTTCAGATTCTGATTCGTTGGCGTCGTGCCGTTCATCATGAGCGGCGGGGCGGAGGCCGGTGGCCGTACAAAGCTCGCGCTCCCGACGAAGCCCGTGCCGGACCACCGATAGTCACCGTGCTGCGGGGTTGTAGTCGAGTAATTCGACGACGCGACCGAGGTGAACGTACTGTCACTGGACACCGAGCGAAAGTCGTCGTCGTCGTCGCCCATGACGCTCTGGGTATCGCGCATGGCTGCGACTTGGGGCGGTGCGAGGATCGACATGGACGGCCGCAAGACCGAGTCTTGGTCGTTGTATTGCGGGTTCGATCCAAAGCCGTTCGCAAAGCCGACAAACGCTTTCATAGTCTGGCTCTGGACTGACATGAGGTGAAATGCCACGAGCTGCGGACTGCGCACGAGCATGCCGAGGTAATTGTCGAGCTCGCGCATGCGGCGCTCGAGGAATTCGGTATTGAGGTTGGCGCGAAAAATCGACCGACGGCGGTAGAGCGGGGGGAACTTGATGCCTTTGAGATGGGCGGCATTGCGCTTGCGGAGCTGCTCGTCGAGCTTGCGAAACGCCGAAAAGCCGCGCCAAATGTGCCAGCTCGTGGAGCCGACCGAGTGCGTGCGAGACGAGTAGAACGAGATCTGAATCACGACTTTGAACTCGGCTTTCTTGTTCACGCGGTAGTCTTCGACGTGGAGCGTGCAGGCATAGTCACCTTGGATCTCCTCGGGCGTCATGATCAACATGAGCTGGGGAGGGTGCGCACGCTTCTCTTGGGGGGCCGCCGTCTAAGGTATGGTATGGGGAATAATGCTGGTGCCACCCAGGCAGACAAGCAAGCTTCAGTAAGTTACTTCGACGACGACTCGACCGCGGTGTGCGCTGCCTCTTCCGGGTTCTGACCGACTTGGAGGTGGAGAGGAGGGGAGGGAGGGTACATTGTACCCCATCCGCCTCTTTACCTGACTGGATTGGTCTGACCAATTAGGGAAAGGGGAGATCCAGTTCCACAGGAATGGTCGTGTTTCAACCAATGAATCCGCCGTTTGGAAGGGGGCGGGAGGTGGACACCCTGCGTGAGCCCTACCCGCTCCGCTGGTGCCCAAATTTGCCACCAAAAAAATCGAAAAGGAAACGACGAGGGGGCGGAACAACGAAGTTTTAGATCTCGAAATTTTCGCGATTTGTGGTGCCAAATGCAACAGCCACCAAGCAAATTGGATGCAGGTTGTGTGAGTTTAGATGGGCACGAAACGACAGTATCAATTAACCTACAAATAAACCTAGAGAATGAGGTCCATGCCTGGACTCTTGAGGATCGTATGCTACAATATTATAGTAGGTGCACTCACGGAGTGTTGCACGCACTCAGGTCTGGCGTCACCGACTTTGTTCACAAACGTCAGTTCTGGTTTCGCGACGCAACGATCATATTTGGCAGCAGCATTGTGTGCAATGAATGGTCACTGGACAGGGACATGGCTGTCTGCGTGTCCGATGACACATGTCTCGAATTGTCCATTCGATCAAACGATCCAGTAGACGGCAGCTGATACACTGTACAGTACTGTTCTTCAGCTTTTGCTCTCACGATTGCAGCCAGCCACCGCATGTGCCAGGCGAAGTGATATTACTGTAGTATCACCTCACATGGTATACCTCCTGTTATGTGACTCTCATTCGCATGGGCACTCGGTGCCGATCTGCAGATCTGTAGGAATATCGCGTGGGGAGATCCTGTCAACTGGCTTCAACTCGAATGGCTTCACTTTTCGATTGGTTAACCTATACGAGTCCAGAACCTTAGGTTGCCTCGTGCTTGGCGAGATCGGGAACCGTGCCAGGAACATGCTGTCCAGCCGAGACCGCTTGGCCGCGCGCCAGGGCCAGTCGGGCACGCCACGCCACGAGTACCTCCAACAGCTCGTTAGCGAGTACGCGCGGTCGCAGCACTGGTTACGCAAGGAAGAGATCGTCGCGAACTTGGCGAATTTTGCTTATGATCCAATCAATTATGCGGCGCTCCAGCGGCTACGGGTCATGGAACTCTTTGTCGAGATCATCTCAGTATATCCAGAAAGCGACGTGAAATTAAAACAAGACAACCAACTCGAGGGTGGGAGTAACCGGGATGCACACTTTGAGCGTAGAAGGCGCGACGAAACCGCCAGTGTCGCCAAGTCCAAGCGATTGTTGGTCGAGTTTGCGATGGGCGGCATCTGCAATTGCATTCCAGATCCTTTGCTCCAGACCAACTTTATGGAGAGCGGCGGTGTAGCCGTAGTGCTCGCGCGCGTTGAGGCGATCACCATGGATGTGACCAGCGACGTCATGGTTGGAGAGGAGCTCAGCGAGCAAGGATGGAGAGACCACGTGACGATGAAGAGCTTGTTCAATACTGCATTATCGGCGCTAACCATCGTCTACTTTCTCTTGGATTCGCCTGCATTTCCTTCTGTTTCGGCTGAATCCGTGATGGCACATATCCAGTGCCTTTGCGAGCATCCCAACACACGGATTGCGAACGTTGCCCAAGCGTACGTTTATCGCTATGAGGAACTGATCGCGAGCGTGGAAGCGTCGACATGACATTAGAAAGAAACCACATCATGGAAAACGATACAGCACGCTTTGAGCACATTGATACCCATAACGGCGCCGATTATGGGGCACGTAGCCGCTCGCATTCAACACTTGCATGAGGAGAGGTGTCAGTTCACAGCACTTCCAAAATGCTCAAACTATCGAATCTCGTAAACACGGTCTAAACAGTGTATCACCAAGTAAATCATGTTTAGACACTGTTTAGACACAATCAGATCAACACACCACTCAGTCGGAGATCATCACGATCATGGATGCGGCCCAATTGCTGGAAGAGTATCGGCTCGCGCAGGAAGAGCATGCGCGTGCGCTCGCTGAAGTGGAAGCGGTTCGCAAGCGCGTAGAGACTGCGCGTGCTGAGGCAGATGCGGCGCAAGCGACCGAGCGCAAGTACGAGCGCGACGTGGAGATCGCAGCAGCGAAAGTCGTCGATGGATTGAGCTTGCTGCAGGTGACCGACGCGCCGGCGACGCTACCGCCAGTTGAAAACTACCTTGTGGAGTACCATGCAAACATTGGGTGCTACCACTGCTATCTGGTGGTGGGTGGCGACGCCACGCCATCGGATGTGGACACGAGCGTCCTGAGTGTGAGTGTGGACGGCACCAAGGTGGTGCTCTCCTCTGTGGTGGGCGAGTGGTGGACCGTCGAGCTTGAGCGCAGAGTGGATCCAGAGAACTGCAGCACCACGGTTAAGGTATGATTTCCAACTCTCACTATTTAATGAGAATTGTGGGATAATCGTTTTTGGTTGGGGTTTTCTACTTAGGACGACCACATCTACGTGCGGTTACCCGTGGGCGATAGTGACAAAGAGACTGTCGATGGCTTCTCATCCTTTAGCCAAACCTCTCAGGAGGAATTACGCGTCGACAGCTACCGCACACTCAGCTGTCGTAGCTGTGAAACTGTGCTCATGGAGAATACCCACATCGAAAAAGTGCTACCGCTCCCGTCGGAAAACTGGATGGAAATGTTTGATTTCTGGGGGGCAGGGATCGGCAGCTTTGAACACCTTCCACGCGACGGCATCTTTGCGCACGAGCACCGTGTGTTTGTGGGCGAGTCGACCATTATCCTCCATGAAAACGACCTCTCAGAGAACGCAGTTGTCACGGATACAGAAAACCACATCAACCATCGGAAGCTGGGGGCTGAAGACGATGGTGAAGAAGAGAAGGCGGACTGGGTAAAGGTGAGCTGCTCGAAATGTAGTGTGATTTTCGGCGAACGACGGATTGAAAACCCAGCGACGCTGCGCCTCCACAAGCACTTGCTCGTTGCTTCCAGTCGGGCGACCGACTACGCCATCAATGTGTTTCAGCAGTATACTATTGACAGTACGATCAGTGCGCAGATGCTCCACGTCGCCGAATCCGACGGCATTTTCCGCTTTTTACTAAAGCCTCCAGCTGATGGCGACGCGGATGCAAAGTTCACCGGTCTTCAGTTGCAGCTAATGAGTTGGGATGCCAAGATCCGTGCCTCTTCATCGCCTGCTAGTGCCTCGGGCTTTCGGCGCGTGCTCAAGGTCGTCTATCGTACTGGATTAGGTACTACTAGTATCACCAACTCACCTGCGCCAACAGCTGAAGCCGAGTTGCCACCTTTGCTGCGTATCCATGAGTTGATGGTCACATCAGCTGTTGGTTGTGAGATCCTTCAGCGACTCGAAGAGAGTACACTGCTACTACCGCCATCACAGCGACACTTCAACAAGATGACCGTCGGGTACCTCCACGCCTAGACTCCATAGAGAAACCAATAGTAGATTCTAGACTATATCCATTCGCTTTGGGTGTCTAACTCACTTGGTCGGCGCCCAGTAGTCCATAATGTCCAATGCGACCTCACAGCTCTCGCGCACGACTTGCTCGCTGTCTTTGAGGTAGAGCTGCAAAATCGCTTCGCACTCGGGCGTGCCAATGGCGCCGAGCGCTTCGGCAGCTTCGTGGCGGACCATGCGGTGCTCGCTGGCGTCCACCAAGACTTGCTTGAGTGCCGGCACAGTCACCGGATTCTCCATCTGCCCCATGACGTAAGCGACTTCATGACGGAAGAGCGCGCTCTTGTCGTTAAAGCCTTCGGCCAAGGCGAGTGCAGCGTCTGGCGTATTGCGGTTGCGCAACGAAAACATGGCGCGGTATCGATCAAACAGCGAGCGACTCGCGTCCAGCAAGACGGTCTTGAGCTCTTCTGTAGTCACGTGCTTCTCAGCGGCCGGGGCCGGATCGACCGACAAGTACGGGTTGCGGTCATGCTCGGATTCCTGGATCTCGCCGGTGGCTTGCTGGGCCTTGTACTGGATCAGGCGGATCGCCAAAGCACAGGTCTCCGAGACCTCTGGCGCGGGGTCGGTACTGTATTTCTCAAGCACCGGCAGTCCTTTTTCGTCACCAATTGCCCCCAGCGCTTCGGCCGCTTCGTGGCGCACCATGCAATCGTCGCTTTCGTCTTCGACAACTTGCTGGAGCGTCTCACAGGCATCGGCGTCTTGGAATTGGCCAATCACATAGGCCAATTCGTGGCGCATGAGCTCCGAATCCTTCTTGTTCAGCAGCGCTACAGAGGCACACACAAAGTGTAAGGCGTCTATCCAATAGCGGCAATACGAGCTGATACACTAGTAAAACGCACCTTGGAGGAGGACCTGGAGATCCTCTTTCTGGCCGCGCGAGCGGAGGTAGAAGACGGCGCGTGTGCGCTTGCCCATGGGCTGCGACAGGTCCAGCAATGCGCTGCGCAATGCTTCGTACGTCGGCACAGTCTCTGCCATTGTTATTAGACGTGTCGTAGAGAGTGCGAGGGGAGAAATGTGGCGATGGCAACAGCGATAGCAATGGCAATGGCTTCCAGTCGAATGTCGGTCGCCAACTCACTGTTGCTCTTCCCTGCCGCAATGGCACAAACTATCCAATCAAATTTGTGCGCCTTTATATTTAGCCAATCAGAAGCTCTGATGTGCGTGCCAATCGTCCCAAAACCGCGCCAATGCAAATCTCTCGAGCAGGTGGGTTTGGTTAGCTACGGGTTTTCGCAAGCAATCAAACCCGTCATGTGGCACAAGCAATTGGACCATGTGGACCAACATGCTAAATCCAAATTGACACGTCCTAGGTGACGTTGCCGAATTTGACCTGCTCAACGAGAAGGAAAAAAGAACAATCTGCTCTCTGTCTCTGCCACGCTTCCATTTCCACTAGCGGGATCGACGTGCGCGTGTAGACATTCGTACTCGCTCTCAAACTGAACCAAAGCGACTCACAATCACGTTGGCAGATTCCAACGTTTCTCTGTGGACGTGTGACGTTTTCCAACACCACCAAGAACCAAGCAACGACCATGCAGCTCTTCGTGCGATCCGTAAGTTTGCCCCGATTAGAGGTTCCACAGTAATGCCGGTGTGCTGACCAATCCAATCTGTCTTTTTCTCTCTCGCGCTCTCTCTCTAACTCGCTATCATGAAGGCCACGGGTCGAACGGTTGTAGTGGCCGCCGACAGCAGTGCGACGATTGCGATGGTCGCATCGCGCTTTGCCGAGAACGACCACCACAACAAAGCGCGCAATATGCTAATGCAGCTGCTGCGTAGTGACGACGACCAGTATTTGGCGTACGGTGGCGTGCCCCTGCGTGCCGAGCGAACGCTGGCCGACTATGGCATCCAGAACCACGCGACGCTCGACTATTGTCGGCGCCAACGCGGCGGCTGTTTCATCTTCTCGATTACGCTATGGATCATTATTTTCGTGTGCTTTTTGCTGAGCCTCTGCACGTGCGGCCTGTCGCTGCCGGTCGCACTCATGCTGATCCCGTTTGCACTGGTGCTACCGCTTTGCTGCCTGTAAGCTTTCAAGCGAGTTTGTTACTGGAAGGTATTTTCTCATCAGTCGAAGATCTATTCACGAATTAAATAAACCGTATGAGCTATTCTGTGTGCGTCTCTCTTCGACCAGCTACCATTCCAAGTGGTGTCGTTCCTCGTGCCTTAATAGGCGTCACTGCGGCGATTAGCTTGCTGCACTCGTCCCGTCGTTTTACCAGGACCTCCGTGAACTTCTGAAGCGCCTGCTTCTCGTGCCGTAGGAAATTACATACAAATTTGATGGGAATCGTATGCGGTTCGTCCTCGCGACCAACAAAAAGTAGCGACTCGATCTCGCTCTGTCCTTCGTCTTCGGCATCCATAGATGAGGATGCATCTCCAACCACTGTTGTATCATCATCGCCACTAATCTCGAGGCCGCGCATCCGTCGTTGACGCCGCCTTTCTTTCTCTTCAGCGAACTCATGGAGAATACATGACCACGTTGCCCGGGCATCGGCCTGCGCCGCTCGTTCCTCTGCTTCGCTGCCACAGCACATGGTCATCACCGTCGTAAAATGCTCGCTTTTCGACACGACAAACCTCTTGGAAATGTCAAAATCCTGAAGACCCATCGATACAATCTCCAGCGGCGAGCCTTGCTGGACACGCATCGCACGCACGGTCGCGAGAAACAACCGCATGTCAATGCGGTCCTCGATCTTGCCGTCGTACGACGAGAACACACGGTTCACATGCTTGAGATCGACTTGGGGATACTCTCTCGTTAGCAGCTCGCAAAATTGTTGGCGGTTCAGTTCGAGGTGGTAGACATTCTTGAGCGAGATTTCGTATGACAAGGCCAGCAACTTCTCAATGTCTTGCAGCACAGGCCGTCGACACGGCGTGCGCTTCATCACGTCCAGCAATACCGCGAGGTGGGGCCACCGCAAGGCAAAGCGTTCTTGCGTGCGCTTTGCGACTTGTTCGTCAAAGCGCGCGATGGGAGAATAGTCGGGATGGTGTAGAATCGTAAATTCTTTTGCGCGCTTGGCGTGAACCTTGATAAACGGGTGGTCCATCTTACTGGATAGGGGTTCAAAGTGGAGCTGCTCTTTCCAATGCGCAAACTTTTCCTTGTTGTAGGCGATCTCGCGTTTTCGTCTTTTGTTCTCTTCAGTAAACGCCTGCTCCAGTTCGCGCGCGTCCTGTGTGTGGACATGCTGCATATGCGCATAATGAGCATCGTCCAATGGTGGGTCTGTCCGCCCCACCACATGGGTCGGAAAACGAAAGTTTGGAGATGGACAGCGCAGCATCGCTGTCGTCTCGAGCTTGGATCCGTTAACGTAATTTGCGTCCTCTGGCCACAGCGATGGGGAGCCGTGCAGACTTGGTGACCATGCACTGGGTGTGTTCTTGTAAGCAAGTGAATCGAGACTGGGCGATTTAGTGAGCGCGTTGCGAGGGACCGTGCCGTGCACAGTCTCACTCGCCAGCATCTTGACTGTTCCGTACGCGCCATAGCGACGTACTTTGGCGTCGACCGTACAAGACGATGCATTGTGCTGGCTGGAGTACCCTTTGTACCATGGCTTTGGTGGCGAAAAATCGGGCTTGCGGAACTGCACCGCTTCGACTCGCTGTCGTTCTTCGCCGTCTTGTCGTTCGATCTGCTCGAGCATGAACTTGGAATAGCACTTGGATTGCTTCATAGGCGATACCGAAGGGAGATTACCGCTACTTGCCGATGTCGGTGTTACAACCGGGTATTCCGAGTCGCTTAGCTTTGTGGTTGGTAGGCCATCAGCAGTGGCATTATGTGCAAGGTGGACATGCTTTGGAACCGATTTTGGGCCACTCTCGAAGCGGATGCGCGAACGCAAAAACTTGTCTTCCAACGAGCTTGCGTATAGATTCGATAGTTGCCGACTGCGATGCATTGCAACTTCATTGCGGGCATCGGCACTTGGTGTGCGCTGCTCATCTGCCTGTAGTGCACCGTGGAGGATCCGCTCGATGCGCTCATTTACAGTGATCTTCCGGCGACTCTCGCCGTCCGTGACTCTGGAGATAGAGAGCGTCGACATGGCCGTGTGAGATGGCGCTGATAAGCGATGCAACTTGCCATGCAACAATGGCCACTGAGGACGCCATGCACGTCGGTCCGACGATAAGATCGTGAGCTCCTCTTCCCCTCTTCCCAAAAAAGGTTGCACATGCAGAGTGATGGTCCCAGCCTTGAATCTCTCTTTTGAGATAATCCAGTAGCAAAGGTCCATTCCGCGTTTAGTGGAAGCCGAATCTCTCCTAAATCCGTATTTTTTGAGTTTCAGTCAGCAAAAAAATCCAAAAAAAAGCGAGGGAAAAATGCGGTGACGCTTCGACGCGCCAACGGCAACCTTCCCTATATTTCCCATTCTCGCTCTCCATCGACATGGCATCAGTGGACGTCTCCTCTGTCGCCGGCGGTGGCGGCGGCTCATCTCCTTCGGTCGCGTCGTCGCGCTGTGCGCAGGCCGAGTGTATCGCCAGTCGCAACGAACTCGACCTCTGCAAACGCGATTTGGACGAACTCGAGCGCGAGCACGATCAGCTCCACGACCAGCTCGCACAGAAAGAGAGCGAGTGTGGAAACCTCACGCAACGGCTTCAGCAAAGCGAGCAAGAGGTTGCGCGCATCACCCAGCGACAGCACGACCAGCTCGGCGTAAAAGATGCCGAGATCAAGCGTTTGCAATCAGCCGTGGAGGAAATGACCACGACACTCCAGACCATGCGTCAGCAGCAAGATTTGCAATCTGGTCGAGACGTGAAGGAAACGGGTGCTGCGGCATCAAGTGGTAGTGTCGAGGCGGTGCTGCGGTCGGAGAACGCCACACTGCACGCCACGGTGAAGGAATTACGGGGCGCGATCTCAAGAGAGACCTCGGCAAGTGCGCACGCTAACCAGCAGACTGTCAAGATCCAGCAAGAATCCAAGGACAAGCGTGATGAGCTATACCAGGCACTCAAAGAGAACGACTTGTTGCGCCGTGAGCAGCAGGAACGGGACGCGGCACTCGAAAAAGTCTCTCAGCTCGCACTCGACTATGAGACAGCTCTGCGGGTTCTCCATGACCAACAGCGAGATTACCTTGAAGCGCTAGACGAGATGCGGATCGATAACACCCAACAGTGCCTACGTATCGAGCAATTAGAACGAGAGAAAGAGGATATCGAAGCCAAGCTCATTGAGATGGACGAGCATGAGAGCCAGGTCGATGTCGTTGTGAGGGAACTCAAGATGAAACACGACGTGGAAAAGGCTGTGCTTCGCGCCGAGATCGACGAGCTGCGCAAGAAAGGTGTCGAGTGGAAGCAAAACGAGAAGCTCCGAATGGACTACGACAAGACAAAATCCACCAGCGAGATGATCGGTCGTGGTGTTCACGGCGGTGGAGATTTGGAACTGGAAGAATTGGAGAAGCAACTCGAAATGGTCCACGACTTGCGTGTCCAAGACAGACTCGCGCTCGATGAAAAGGACCGAGAGATCCAGCAGCTGCGCAGCGATGTCGAGAGTTTGGTGGAGCACTTGCAAGAGGGGGGATCCGAGACGCGGCAAGCCGTGCAGCGTGCAGTCGAAGCAGAATCGCAAAAGCACAAAGCAACAGACCAGGGCAATGCAGCGCTTAAACGGCGGCTGAAGGAACAAGGTGGTTTAGTGGAACAGCTTGAGCTTCGGCAAGCGCAGTTAGAAAACGACCTCGTCGAAGCGCAGGAGTGGAATGCCAAGTACGAAGCCGGCGCTGGTCTCGAAGATGTGATGAGGTACCAGAAGAAGCTTCGTCGCGAGCTCGAGAAGCAGCAACTCGCCAATCAGAAGCTTCGTCAAGAGTTGAACGATCAACGCGACGCGACGGACAAACTTCATATCGCCTTCGATCGGCTGAAAGCCGATGCTGGCAAGGACGCGGACTTTGAGTATGACGATCTAGCTATCGATGAGCATTTGAAGGGCGAGCTCGCTGTACAGCAGGCGGTGATGACACAAATGGAACACCAACTGCACGAGCTCGAGAATGAACGGATCCGATTGCTGCAGAAATTGAGGGATCAAGCGCGCGTGGTTGGAGGCAAACTGTACGAAACGCACGGCCTTACCACGGATCAGTGGCTGCAAGTGGAAGATTTCATTGAGCGGGTCAAGCTAACACCTGAAGTCGCGAAACGATGGCTTAGCCAAGTCGAATCCACGGCAGCACCTGCTAATCCGCCCAAACCTCGAAAAGAGAGCGCGGGATCGCACGAGCGTGAGGAACTTCAGCGCCTAAGAAATGATAACATGCGACTGCGTGAAGAGCTCCAAGAAGCTTCGTTCCGGGCCGTCGTCGTGGAATCCCACGACGCTGCTGCAGAGCAGATTCCCATTCAAACCGTGTCCAGGACAGACAAGAAGAACGCTGCAACATCGCCGATGAATAAATTTCGAGGCCACACGACTCCGGATGCATTAGACAAAGCTGATTCTTCGAGCGAGAGGAAGGACGAAGATCGAGATAATGGAGAAAAGGCCGTGAACGCGAATGATGCAAATGCTCAAGAGAAAACACACCGACAATTTGACCAACTCAAGCACGAAGGTCGTGCCAACGTGGCTGATGGTCATTCGGCGGAAACCTTGGCTCAAGCGATCGCCTCGGCGTTGGAGTCGCGTCTGCAGTTCATCCACGATAGCTCCATCAAGACCTCTCACGCAACTTCTCGCTCTGTGGCTACGCAGCCATCGCCTGCAAAGACGTCGGTTATGGATAATTCGCGCTTAGCCTTCGAGACCGAAAATGAACTTTCGCAGCAAGTTGATTTCTTGCGTGAGTTCCAGCTGCTTCTTGATGACTACGTCAAGCTGGAAGGCCAGAACGAGACTCTCCGAGCGGAGCTATCGCTCCAAGAGACGACTTGTAAATCTCTCATGGACCAGCAAAATGTGGTGTACCAGCACTTTTTCCACTTGCAAGATGCTTCGACTACCGAGAAAGCGAAGCTCCAATTTGACATGCAGCAACTCAAGGCGCAGACCCAAGAATTCCAGCTCAAATGCCAGCGATACGAAGCAACCGTGTACACGATCGAGTCGTCGACTGCATGTGACACGGACGACGCAGCGATGCGGTTGCGGGCCGAACTGGTTGAGCTGACGCGCCGTGTTGCCCATGATGAAGTCAATAGTGCCAAGCTGAAACGCGACCACGTGCTCCTACAGGAAGAATATCGGCTCTCTCTTGCCGATTTGCAAACACTCGAGAGCGATTGGCTTGAAATGGAGCGCGTGCTCAAGTTTCGCATCCTGTACTTGGAGAGCTGGAAGTCTGGCGCTGAAGATTTGATGGCACGCACGGATGCGACCTTGGACAAGTGTGTCTTGAAGATTGTGGCTGATCAAAAGCATACGGAATTTGAACGGCTTCTAGACAAGCACGTGACGTTGAGCGAAGAGTTTGCCGAGCTGCACGCAAAGTATCTCAAGGTCTACGAATTGCCGGCACAGCTGAGTAAGTTGGTGCACGAAAACGCCATGCTCGTGGCCGAACGAGCTGCTCGACAGGGTGATTCGTTCGTGTCGATGGATGCCGTTTCACAAAGTCGAATCACACAGCTTCAAGGTGAATTGGACCAGCAAGTCGAAACCGTGAAAAGTCTCGAAGATAAGTTGCAGGCATTGGTTGTGGCGTCAACGGCTCGTATGTCCGCGCCATCCGATGCTCCTCATGATCGCTCATGTGTAATCGAGAGTGAAAACAAGATTTTATGTGAGCGGATCAACGAGGTGGAACAATTGTATGAGAGCCTGGTCCGCGACCATGAGAAAGCAAAACAAGATGCTGAGCTGGCCGCCAGTCAAGCGCACACGTTGTCACGAAAGGTGACCCAAGAAAAGACCAAGCTGGCGGATAAGGAAGATCAGCTACGCGATCTGATGGCGGCTACGGAGGATCATGCAATCGTTGCGAGATTGCAGCAGCAGCTAATCCACATCAAGTCGAACTATCAACAATTTCTCGTGAAGTACGACAACGTCGTTGCGGATCAGCAGCAAGCTAGTCTAATGCGACAGCATGCCGAGCTAGAGTTGGAGAACCACGCAAAGACCCAGAATGACGCCCGGGAGAAAGCCCGCTCGCAGATCCTCGTGCTTGAAACGGCTCTCCAAGAGCTCAAAGAGCGTGACTATGTGGTGCGCAACACAAAATGGGAGGCTTTCAAGAAGCGGCTCGATGGACTCGAAGCGGAAATGCGCACAGAACAAGATCGGCGCCGTGCACTGGAGAAGGATCTCGAAGAGAGACAGGCCATGCTCCCCCATGGTAGCGGCACTGCAATGTCTGCTTCGGTCGCTTCTGCCGCTGAAATCAGTCGTCTCAAGAGCCGAATTGACTCGCTAGAAACGCGCGAGCGGGTGTTAATGGGGCAGCTTGACGTTTTGGGTCGGAATGCCACAGTTCGTTCATCCCCACGCGAGAGTGGCGAAGAAACTCGACTACGGAGCGAGGTTGGAGAGCTGAAAAGACTACACGGCGAAATGATGCACCAACTTCAGTCCATACAAGTACGAAATGCGGAACTTTTTCAGCTGAACAACGACTTGGAGACGCAGAAGCGGCTTGTGCAGAGAGAGAAAGATGATCTTGAGATCGACTATCAGCAGGTCCATGCCCAGTGGCAGCTTCAAGGAGGACATAGAAGTGGTGGTGGCAACCAGGCGGAGTCTCACTCTTCACCAATTATGCGCAAGAAGGTCGGTCTTTATGAGAAGGACCACTTGGAGCAACAACAAGCTGCTCAAGTGTCCATCGCTAGCTTAAAGCAGTTGCTCACGGAGAAGAACTCGGTTATCGCGGAGTATCAAAAGAAGATCACGACGCTTCGTGCGGATGTGGTTGCCGGGAAGGCACAAGAGCGAGTAGATGCAACGCAGCTACACAAGACACTGTACGATGAGAACCAGCGAATGATCGCGCGACTGAAAGAAGCAACCGATAAGATCTATCATCTGGAAAAGACTGGAAGCGACAAGAAAGCGCTGAAGGCAGCCCAAGACCGGCACGAATACGTGTTGCAAGAGTGGAAGCGCGTGGAAATCGAGCTAGAGGCGACAAAATCAAAAGTTCGGGAACTGGAGATGGAGATTCTATCGGTGATCAACGAACGCGACGTTGCTGAGGCGCGGGCTGGCGAGGCGCTCGAAGAGATCGTTTTAAACCAAGATAAAATTACTGGGTTGGAGAAGGTGAAAAAGGTTACTGAAGACCAGCTTCTCTTCGTGAAGCGAGACATGGCGAAACGAGAGGAGAAAATGCAACTACTCCGAGAAGCCATCATCAAGCTTAAGGAAGAGTTTTTGAAGGCTGAAGATCGACACGCTATTGAGCTAGCAAAGGCTCAAAACGTGGTGCGCAATACGAAGCAGTCGAAGAGTGAAACTGAGCGTGACCGTGACCAATGGAGCGACGAGAAGGAACAATTGGAGGCCCAAGTGCAGATGCTACAAGAGAAAATGGCCTTAGCCAGAAAAGAAGAGGGAAAGGCGAAGTCCGAAGTTGCCAAACTCACCAAACAGCAAAAGCAGATCAAGACAAGGAAGGCGGCGCGGAATGGAGACGGTGCACAGTCTGTAGAAGTTGATCAGACCGAGCCAAAGCGTAGCAGTTCCGTGCTTGAGGCAGAAGTCGAGCGTCTTAAGACTGCTCTCAAGGAGAGGGTTGTTGGCGAAGCACGCATGGTGGAAGAACTTGAGAAGAAAATCAAGGTGCTGCAGGCGCAGAATCTTGCATTACGAGAATCATCGGGCTCAGCTCCGAGCGGCGCGGCATCCTCCGTGCCATTGGGAGAAGGTACGACAGCTGGAAAAGGTTCTGCTCGTCAGCTCGTGCGTGAGCAGTGGGAAGGCGAGAAACGACTGCAACGGCGCGTGGATGTCGTGACGATGCGTTTGAAGGAAAAACAGGCCGAATTAGAGAAGAACGAGAAAGAGTGTGAGCGTCTTCGCGAGAAGTTGAACGAGTCCGAGACAAAGTTAAAAGAGATGCAACGTGTTGCGTCGTCGGCACGAGAGGCGATCCAGGGAAATACGGATGCCTCAGCAGGAGGCAACGCGCTGACTTCTCGAGCGCGCAGGGCTGCCCCAGATGCTGACGAGTTGAAGCGCCAAAATGCTTTCTTACAAGAAACGCTGATGCTGAAGCGGAAGGAATGGGAAGAGTCGTTCCAGGAACAAATGGAAAAGTACGAAGAACAGCTGCATCGCCTGCGTTCTCGACTGGCCCAACGGCACCGCGGTGATCACGACAACCTTTCCCATCTTGAGCGCGAAGAGCGAGATTTTGTTGCGACGGACGATGTTCGTGAGGAACTTATATCCCTGGGCAACGAATTGCGAGAGAAGGAACGTCTACTCGTGGACAAAGACACACGACTCATGGAATTGGAGCTGGAAGTAGAAGGTTTGCGAGTGGAGTATCAGCGACTCCACCGCAAAGCAGCTTCAGCCAAGTCCTCTAAGGAAGCACTGCCATCGACCGCACCGAGTACTCGACGCATCAAGTCTTCCGCCCAAGAGCGACTCGAGCTGGAAGAAGTGATTGAAAACATGAAAAAAGTGATTGAGAAGCTCCGTTCAGAAAATGAAAAGCTCCGCAAAGCAGCCGCAGCGGTGATTTCTCCCGACAAAGTCGACGCCATGCGAAAGAAACTGAAAGAGGTGCGCGATGCACGGCAAGGCTTACAAGTTGAGGTCGATCAGCTGCGTCTTGAAAACAGTGAGCTGAAGAAGGACAAACTACGACTCCAGCAGCGTGTTCGGTCACTTTCCGCGTCACGGACGGATTCGTCCGGGACGCGAGGAGTGTCGCCCCGAAAATCTACCGATGACGATACAGAACGACTTCACCAGTTACAACTCGCCGAAAAAGATGCTCAGATTGCAGATCTCACTAACCGAATTGTGAAAAAGGATACGTATATTCGTGAACTCGGCCAACGATTAGCTCAAGCCGAGACCCAGTCAATCGAGCCATCCGTGGCCGAGGAAGTAGAGACGAAGACAGCAGAACTCCGGAGTCGAGTTGACGAGCTGGTAACCGAGAACGAGCAGCTACGCCACGAATTGAGTGCTTTTGATCAGGACTTTTTCGAAGAGATCGAAGATCTCAAGTACAAGTATGCCCAAGCTGTCCGTGACAAGCAGCGACTGGAGCGGATGCGACAAGGCGGTTCCAACTAGTAGTCGTCGCCGCGCGAGAGCACCTCCTTGCAAGTCGGACGCAAAATGAACGTATGTTCATACTGAGCCGTGTAGCTCCCCTTGATGTCAACCAGCGGGGGGACTGCTATGACGAGTCCCTTATCCACGAGCTCTTTGAGAGCGAAGACGTACCTCTCCTGCTTGGCACCCTTTGGATTGATGGTCGCCGAGCCGCCATCATCACGCTCGAGCCAGCGACGGCAGAACGGCAGCGTGCCGAACGTTCGCGTGAGGTGGGCATATAGCTTTTTCGTACGGGGCATCGCGAGTGGCACATGCGGTGCAACGGGATTCTTCATGTAGTGCGAACACTCCAAGTCTTCGAACCCGTAGCCGCGACCCGTCGAACCAAATGTCTCGATCGCAAAGATCTCGCCTTCCTCCATCTTGGTGTTATCCGCACACGCGACGACAGGCACGGATTTGCTTCCGTGGATTTGGTAACGACCAATCGAGTGGCCGTTCAAATTGCGCATGCACTTGACGGGGTACACTTTGCCATCGAGCTCGACTTCGTACGACTCCATGACTTCTTGAATCGCGGCACCAATTTCACCAAGACGCGCATCAATACCAGCGTATTTGATGCCTTCTTCGGTCGCGGCCTTCGCGGCCGCC